>MVAQ01000011.1:0-198917 GCA_014825775.1 Krasilnikovozyma curviuscula | reverse complement strand
ACGTTGGGCGGTGGGAGAGTGTCGGGCGGGAGAGGAGGGGTTGCTGGTGTTTCGGCGGGGAGGACGGAGGGCTGGTGGTCATAGATGCGTGTGATTCACCATCTGATGATTGAGAACATGTCTCATCTGAGTCTGAGTCAGAGAAGGGTGGGGAGGTGTGGCCGGAGGACTGGCTCGAGGTGCTGCTTCCCATCGCGTTACCATACATGGTTACAGCAGCTTGGTAAAGTGCGTAAGGTGTGGAGAGGGAGGGAAGGCCGAAGCCAAAGACTGATGGTGACTCAGGAGCTGATAAGGCGGTCGAAGAATTGTCAGTCTTGAAAATCAATGGGACGCGAAGCAAGACGACGATAGAAAACTCACGAGTCTGTAAGGCCACAGCAGCGGCAGCCGCCTTGGAAGCCCTGTAAACATTCAGCTCGTGCCATCTACTCTGACTTTCTTCCTCCTCGACCATATTGGGAATGTGAATATGAGAGTGGCGGGTAAGGGTAGACGACGACGATGAAACAGGAGGGAGGTGGACGTGTGAGACCTCAGGTTTCTTTGGAAAGTAACCATCTACAGGAGCTGAAGAACGTCGGTGGTGCTTGACAAAGCCTGTACCTATCCAACGAGAGGCGAACAAAACGCGAGATTTCGCGTCAGAATAATTTCACATGAAAGAAAACGAAAAAACGCGCGCCCAAAAATATGAAACGAGGCGAGTAATATAGAACATTTGAAGATTTACCATTTTCTTTGGTACTACCAGTAGAAGAGACCGTAGGAACATCATGGCTAGAGCTTCTTCGTTCCCTAGCACGGTTTGCGAGGTCCTTCAGTTGCAAGCCCAGTGCGTTGGTGGTCGAAACTCCGCTGGGTGCAGGCAAGGCTTGTTCCTCTTCTTCAGTGACTTCAAAAGCACCTGGGATGGGCCAGATCGTTGGCGATTCAAGTACAGATTCAGCACAGGCTTCAGCTATACAGGAAGGAGATGGTGACAAGGTGATGGATGGGATGTTGTAAAAGGACGACATGCTGAGCTGAGAGCTGAAATGAGCCTAGTGTCGAGCTGACCCGTGGTAACAGAGGAGCTGAGGAATGAAGCTGAGCAACAGAAGTGACAATGAGTTGGACCGTGTATGACGTTTCTGCACTGGTTGAGTGTGTATATGGGTATTGGTGGGGCTAATAGAGTCGCGTTGGGCGAGAAAGGGGAATGAAAGGGGTTTGATGAAGATCAAGGCAGCGCAGGCTAGTTGTCCGCTGTGTTTATATACCTGGAAGAGGAGAGAATACGATCCCGCGTATCTCAATCAAGCAAAGGAAGAAAATGAAAGGAGAGAAAAGTGAACTGAGTGGCGGATGGAAGTCGATCTTGCTTCGAAGCGTCCTGTCCGCCGGAGCGAGCGGCGGCAACTAAGACATCGCATCCCAAGAATCCAGCAACAAAATACCTGTCACGCTCGAGGAAATACCCAAGTATTCCCTTTTCCAGCTCTGATTGATGGCTTTCATAGTTCCCTCCCTCGTGGGGTTTCCGAATTGATGTCGTAGTGGGAGCGCGGTGACGGCAGCGGCTCTGCAACCTGAACTTTATTTGAGCGCGGAAGGTCTCAAGTGTTTTTTTCCTTCCCTCCTCTTGAACCTCATCGCTCATACGTGTTATCTGGTACATTGTGGGGTCAAGGTGAACACGGCGGATGTCAGATACCTAAAAGCGGCCAATTAGAGGTACACCTTCCTCTTCCAAAGTTGCATCTCCAGATGCCTGGAAAAGGAAGAGTTCCTCTATCCTTTTCGTTACCTAGGCATCACCGCACAATAAAGGGATTCTCCCGCTGGTACTAGTGAACCAAACTCTACTTCGAGAGAATTTGGTTCCACAGACCGTTCCACTATTTGGGCGATAATACGACATCGCTTAGGTCAACTTCATCTCGGGCACCATCCAGCTGCTTCTTGCAGGGACAGATCTCTGTTAAGAGATAGTAGAGGGAAATTCACACTGCTATTATTAAAGTTTTTTTTATATACAGCATGGGCTCGTAATCATTCACCGTAGCACACTGTAGAAAGATGTCGACAAACGAGAACTCTTCGCAACGTTTTTTTGACAGATTCAGCTCTCTCATTCCATTCATCCATCTTGCGACAATATCAAAAACCACCCAAGCAAGCAATGTCAAATTGTATAAATTAAAGAATCATGAAAAGGAGAAACAGGAAGCAAGCTACAAAAGGTTCTCATCTAAATGTCCCATTATCTCTACGATTAGAAAACAAGGCAGAGAAGAGAACGCGATGGCAGCTACCCTATTACCCAGTCTCAGCTCCCAGAGAGGAGGAGAGAAGGGAGGAGACCGTATCGAGAAGATTGACAGCAAGAAAACAATACGAGTGTCCGATTCATATATATTTTCTAGAATAGCCTTAGACGAACAATAGAAAGGAGAAGGAGCTAAACGAAGAAAAAAGATCCAAAAGCAAGCTAGGAGATTTAAAACAGATAGAAGGAAGGCACGAAGGTGTTTAGAGGAAGTAAGCACCGACAGCGCCAACGATGGCGAGTCCGACAGCTGGGACAACTCTGGATCCTGAAGAAGCCTTGGTAGAGCTCTGCACAGAAGTACAAAGAAAGGGCCCTCTTGGTCAGCGAAGAGTGGGTAAAGAAGAGACAAAAGGTTTGAAAGGGCTTACTGGGACAGAGTTGGCGAGGACTGAGGCGGAGGCAGCAGAGGCAGAGGCAGCTGAAGCTGAAGCAAGAGCAGCTGATCCAGTAATGGCAGCAGAGACGGAGGAGTGGCTCCTGTACGATACAAAGCACGTAGATTTTACAATGAGTACCAGTTGACGCGGTACAATTAACAAAACAAAACAAAAGCCGACAACGCGTGACTTACAAAGTGACAGGAGCGGTTCCAGAGGAAGTAGCTGAGGAAGCAGAGCTAGAGGTAGAGGAGCTGGTAGCGGAGGAAGAGGTGACGGCTCCCTGGGTGATGTTGAAGTAGTCGGACTGAGCGAGAATGCTGCTAGTCTGGGTCGCATCACGGACAATATTGACTCTGTAGTTGGTGCCGACAGGGTAGGTGCCCTCGACGGTGAGAGTACCGTCAGAAGTGGTGACGTTGGTGGTGAGGTCAAGGATGTAGGATTGATCCTGGAGATAGCAAAGCAAGCGAGAAGGGATAGGTTAGTCACTGGCTAGGGGGTGCGATTTTCCTTGTTTTGAAGCGACCATTTTTTTGGCGTTGGGACGCGTGGAGTGAATGAGAAGTACGCACGAAGGAGATCAAGATAATAGCAATAGTGGATGCATCAGTGGAAACAGAGGACCAGGTGACGGTCTGTGAGGTGGGAAGAGGCCGCGCGAGAGGGGCGTGTCATAGTGGGTTTTGAAGTTAGAATTTTTGGTTTCACATTGGCAAGAAGCGGTGAATTTTGAGATTTGAAGGTTGGGTATGCACAGGAAACCAAAGGAACGTAGGACAGTGATTTTGACGCGTGTTTTTTTTTTTTTTTGGTTACAGTAGAGCAAGGAAGAGAGAAAGAGAAAGGGGAGAACAGAGTCAGTTCCAAGCACATTCAGGACCATAAACAAGTCCCAATCCATTGAATCTATCAAGCCATCTAAAGAATAGCCTCTTTGCGTCCTCTAACAAGAATTTGTCACGAAGGATCGTCGGTGCCCAAAGCACGCCAAAGCGCTGCGGTGTCTGATGGTAGCCCAATAAGAGCGAGAAATCCCCTATACTGACCTCTGTACCTGGCGAAGTCCATGTGTCGTACTTGGTAGGGCTGGTAACCTGGATTGCGTTGGCAACAGCAGCGACGATGGAGACGGTGGTGAGGACTTTGGCGAAGGAAAACATCGTGCGTTTGAGGGTGTTTGGGAGGGGTTGAAAGAGTTTTTTAAAAAAGGTGAAGGAGTGTGGGTTCGAGTTTACTGAAGAGTCGAGTGAGTTGCAGTTAGAGAGTGACTAAAGATAGGTTGGAGTCGTTGGATTAAAAAAAATTGAATGGCTGTGAGGTTACAAACTGAAGCACGGACGAAAAAGCAACGTTGACTTCTGTCTCAGGTTGGGCGCGTTTATTGTGCTTTTCACACGCCATACTTTTCAGCCACGCGAAAAGTAAAAAAGAACCCCTCTGAGCAGGATTTGAAAGGAGGTCTTCTCTCACTTCTTGCCAGAAATAACCACTGGGGAGCAGTGGAGTCTGTGATATATGTGTTGCTGGTATTGGGAGAACAGGTCAACAGCAATTGAAAGATTGCTCCTCTACTAGGAGTTATTCCAAATGTCGCAGCCTCCAGACCATGTGTTTTGAACTTGGGAGCAACAAGCTGCTTCCACGCACTGTGTAATAGTCCTTCCAATTCCCCATTGTTATTCAAAGCATATGGTATCAGGTTCTACACTTCGCGTTCTTCTTTCGCGCCTTGGAGAATGGTCTGCCCTAAGAACTCGGCCCAGCGAAAATCGGAGATCCCCATCATGCTTACATTGGTCGCAACATCTCTAAGGTATTCCAATCTTGTTTCTGACCCGGCAGTTGAAGTTGGTGATGGTGTCCCTCACTGAAATACGGTCGCCAAAGCGGATCGCAATGATCATCTTCAGAAGAAAGTCCTCATAACGATAGTTTGACTACGAAATTTAATATTCTTCGTCTCCATCTCTTACATGTTGGCGTTGAGAGGTGCTGGTTCAAGATATCGAGCCGCCCTGCGCCACACCAGAAATCCTGTTTTCGAGAGAACAGAGCTTGAGGGAGGTTGCAGACATCTGTCAAAAGTACCGAGTTTCTAAAGAAGAGTAATAAGAATTTTCTTGTATTCTGTTGGTGAGTCCTATGAGCCCAATCTCTGCGTCTCAAGCTGACCTGAGAGCTTGTTTCCTTCTCGTCCGTCGCGTCGCTTTCAGTTGAAATCGAACAGTACTCGAATGGTGTCCAGCAGCAGGCCCAAGCGTGCTCGTCCTTCTTATGCTGACCTATTAGCGGTACAGCCTCTACCTGGTGATGAAGAACTAGCCGAACAGGAAGAAAGAGAACGTCGAAGGAGAGAACGACTCGAGGCAGTCACTCCTCCTCCTTCAGACAGCCCAACCACCGCCTCAGGTCAACGTCAACGAACTCCCAGAACACAGAAGAGAAATGAAGATAGTGGAGATGGCAGACGCAAAGCTGGTGCTCGAAATCCTGATATGATGGACGACGAAGACCAAGCAAGCAGCAGTCGTCGAGGGGTTCGTGTTGATGTGGTTGGATCTGATGATGACGAAGGCAGTGGAAAGGAAGATTGGCAGGGCTCAGAAGAGGAAGAAGGTGGTAAAGGTAGAACCAACAAAAGGAAAAGACCTCTTCCTGCCGTCAACAAGGGTGCAGGCCCGGCGAAGAACAAGGGGAAGCGGAAGGCAACGAGCGACGATGACTACGACGACGACAAAGGATCATCTTACTCTCAAGAAGTCGTTGAACTTTCTGAGGAATCTGATGAGTCTGAAGGGTTCGTTGACCCCGATGAAGTTGAAGAGGGTAAGTCGGAGGATGCAGCTGCCGAGGACGACGAAATCTACTCGATAGCGTCCTTTGGTGAGGGGAGAGGAGTAGACCTTGGTGGGGGGAGAAAAACTCATGGCGATGCTGCTAGGAAACCAGGAACAGGTGTTCCGATCGTCCGAACTCTGAAGGAAATCAACCCACCTTCCAGCCTCATCGAAATCCCCGCTTTCCCTCGACCTCGTTCACCTCCTCCAAGACCAAATACCATCGTCGGACTCTCAACATCTGGTGAGGAATTCCTTCGAAGAGAAGCCTTCCGGGCCAAACCCAGCTTCGACCCTATTCACGCCCTTCCAACATACTCGCCCGAGAATCCAACCATCTTGACATCTCAACCAAACTGGGGTGTCCCTTCCCAAACAGGATACTTCGGATGGAAGGAAGGCGAACAGGCGCTGAATGCAGACGACGACGTTATCACTCTAGATGATGACGGAGACAACGGTTTGGAAACACCAAAGCCAAACTCGCTCAGCTTCAGGTTCTACGAAATCAAGGTTCATACAGACTACATGGGTAACGAAGTGTGCTGGCAAGGATGGAGAGATGGTGGGGCTCGCCCGGCAGGGGAAAGGACCTTTTGGAAGGATGTTCCATCGAAGGAGTGTATCCTTGTTGGCGCCGAGTGAGTGCACCGTATTTCTAGCCATGCAACACTCATTGCTCCGCTCAACAGAAGCTGACGTATGGTTTACTCAACCCTCCCTAGAACCGCCGCCCCTCATATCCCCAAACTTCAAGTCGACGAAATCGTCACGTCAACCTCACACCTCTTCCCAACCCACCCAGATGTCAACATCACAGCCCTCGGCGCTGGCGCACACTCAGAACAGATCGCTCTCCCAGTACTCACAGGCGTCTCTAAAGGGACCGGTGTCATTTTGAATACAGGTGGTCCCAACTGGGAAGTTAGTTGGTGTCCGATGAACGAAAACGAGTCCTTCGTCGAGAGACGTAACGGGAAGATCTACTTTGCTGTCTCACCGAAACTTAGCCTCAACGATGGCCAACTCACACTCGGTACCAGGTCTCCTAGCGACAAGAAGGGCTGTATCCAGATCTGGTCCATCACACCCGAGGTCACCATGCAGCCTGGAACGAAGAAGCGTAAAGGAAAAGAGAAGCAGAAACCGAAACTGAAACCGAACCCACGTGGAAGGCCGAAGAAAAAGGTTCAAGTCGCTGGTGATGACGAAGTAAAAGTAGAGGAAGGAGACGCTGGTCCGTCGTCAAGAGCAACTCCCATCGACACCTTTAAAGATGGATACGAAGACGTGGACATGGATAACGATGATGACGTTGAACAGGAGCCTGAAACTAAAATGATCGTTAAGTGTGAGATGGTTCTTTTGACACAAGGTGGTGGAGCTTGGCATCTCAAGTGGTGTCCTCATGAAACATTCGACCCAGTGAGTAGTTTTTTCATAAGAACTTCATTCGGATTCCTACTAGTGTTCCTGACATTGGACAATCACTTTTGTTCGTTCCTAGATTGCGGAACATGAGTCAATCAATTCTATTCCCAAGCTCGGAGTTATCGCCGGCACCTTCGATGATGGAACCTGCAAAGTCTACACAATCCCAGATCCAGACGCACTGAAAGTCAGAAAGATGATCGTGGGAGATAGTGATGATCCGATTTTTGGTATGGACTGTTCTTTTCTTTCCAAAACAAAACCTTCGCGACAAGGACGTTGACGTTAAGATCTTTCGTTCCTTTCTACAGTCGCCAACTACCAACCTATACTCACCCTCGACATTGACAGCGGCTCGCTTCTCGGATGCGATTGGGGTAGCCCAGCGATGTTGGCCTGCTGTACTTCCACTGGCTACATTGTCGCATGGAATTTGGCGGCTGCTATTAATGACAGGGATCACACTCGTAAATATGTCTATCTCCATGCTCATCCGACCGCCTTACTCAATCTTCTTCCATTTAGCTCTACCAACACACTATGTCGAAGCACACAAATCACCCTGTCGTACACTCTTCTTCATGCGATCTCCTCCAGTTTCAGCAATTGGTGAACTTCAAGTCCACAAAATTGGGGAGCAGTACACCATCTACTCCGCCTGTATGGATGGCACCACTTCCCTGACCACTTTGAATGAGATGAGCTCTACTACTATTGCTCGTGCTAGACGTCAGTTCTTTTCCACCTGATTGGTTTAGGTTGTTATTAATTCAAGCGACTACTTCCTATTTATTTTCCCAACAGTCTCAATCAGCAACATCGCGATATCAATGCAACTCGGAGCTGTCATCTTACCTGATGCTGACTTTGGCCTCTACATGTCTCGAATCAATCCCTATAAATTGGCCAATACTACCAAGCTCTCCATGACACAAGGCCCCGTTTGGGTAGGATCTTCATTATCTCTCATCCTTTCCTTGGTTTTGGTTTTAGACTTCATTGACCTTGTTCTGCTGACATTAGGGAATTGCTGCGAGTGACTACCATTCTATGATCGCTCATGGCTCTGCGGATGGCGATCTCATCAGCGTTCAGACTTTGTTGGGTGGACGGAAGAGGCACGCCGTTGTTAGTCGTTCCTTTCTTAATTGCACAACTGGATATCACCTGAACTTTTCTTGGGCTTCAATTGCGTTAGTTAACTTTCCTCAATCATCATTACACCCTGGACTTTGTTCCAGAAACGGGCGAGATTCGAATGCTGGATAACCTGTTGCCAGACGTAAGTTCATCAGCTTCCCATACAACCATTTCTCCGAACTTGACTGTGTGAATATTTAAAGCGGTTGATTGTCGATGGAAATTCTGCTGATGCCACCAAAGCAAAGAAAAAGAAGACGACTGGGGAGGAAGAAATCGCTGAAGATGTGCCATCCGCACCAACATGGAATTCATACCGTACCAACTCAGCGGCTTGGGCGCCAGAAGTCGGCGTTCTCTCAGCAGCATGGAACAACGTCTGCGGAATTGGTCGTGCTGGGCTGCTATTGAGTGGCACAGCGTGCGGCTTAGCTCGAATCGACGTGATGGACGGTACGAAATGGATCAACGAACCAGAAGATCATGTCATCGACCTGCTGAGGGGTAAATTGAAGATAAATGTGCTCAAGCCGAGACCCTGGGCTGGCAGGGGAAAGAAGGAAGATGATGATGGAGGCGATGAGTCGGATTGAATAACAATTGCAGACAGGTATTCTGGGTACGCTGGTATAGGTTTGCTTAAATTGATACAAGAGATGTGTATGGGTAATGAAGTTACAACGGGTTGCTGGTTACGAATATAGAACGATAGAATCATGTTGTGTTATTCTTTTTAGGAACATCCTTTGACCAAATAAAGCTACAAGCAATCGAAGTCAGCGACCGACATCTACAGTGAGAAGTCAAGCAAAAATTGCGGCTTACAAGTTACATCGATAACGAGGATCAACTTCCTCTCTAAGCCTCGTACCCTTTCCAGAATCGTAACCAGGTCCAACTGGCCTGTGATGGAGCACGAAGACAAGTCAGCTTTCATTACAGAATCTAGGAAGATTTCACCAGAAAGCTTACTGATTACATAACCAGAACATCTTGCCTTTGTTCAAACCAGGCTTTTTTACTTCAAACTCCTTACAAGGTAAGCCATGCACTTTACATCGCGGGACCTCACGTTCAGCAAGGATTGAATTCCAAGTTGCTTTAGCAGTGCTGTCGCTGCTTGATACGACTCTCAAGGTAGAAGAGAGTGGTGGAGGTGAAAGTTGGGAAGGTTGTTGTTCTGCTGATGCGAGCTCGTCAACGTCGATGATGTCAGCATCGAGAGGTAGTGATTTATTGCACGAGCTTGAGTGAGATGGAGTCTCGAAAGGAGTATCTTTAAATCGTTTCTTTGACTCTGAAGATGGCGGATCAGAATAATCAGGTTTGGCGCGTTTCGTTGACGACGCTGTTGAGAAGGTTGAGGAAGACTTCGACTTCGTCAATTTTGATGCGGGAGGTGGTGGAAGTGGTGCAACAAAGAATGAATTGAGAGTTTGTTGACCTGATTTTTTCTCCTTCTTGACTTTTTTTATTGTCGTCGAGGGACCGGGTGTCATTTCGACATCGTCCGCATCGACGTCGATGACTTCAGGCTGGCTCGGCGCTGCAACTTTCTTCTTCACCGCGACAGTTCCTGATTCAGCAGAATCCCCCGGAACTGACACTTCAAGCGACTTGGCCACGAAGAAGCTCTGGATCGACGTTTGTTTCCCTGAGTATTCCTCGTAATACCTCGTTGCCAACGGCGGGGGAAGGGCAGCCGATCTTGAATTCGATGACAACGACAGTGGAGCTGGCGGTTTTATTAGATCAGTGATCTTGATGCTGTTGAGCTCGTCGTAGAAGTCAACCCACACGGGACAGTGGTCACTGCCTTTGACGGTGTTGTCGATGTCAGACGTTTTAATCCAAGGTAACAAGCCTGGAGTAGCTAGGATGTAGTCGAGTCGAGTTCCGTAATTTCCTGCTCGAGCGGAGATCTTCATGTTCCAGCCTAAGGAGAAGGAGGAGGAGCGGGGATTTTGTCAATGACGGGGGGCTGGATGAAAAGCTAGCAAGCTTCGAAAGCTGAGACGCACAAGTAAACATTCCTTCTCGATCAGGATGATACTTTCTCGTCAAGTCAATCATTGGACCCTTCGGCTCTAAAAACTGGTCGAACCATCTGCATCGGCAAACAATTATCAAGCTCGTAAGCTTGAAAGGTCAAAAGCAGCAGAAATGAACCGTATGGCTCGAGGGTTTCAGAATAAATACTGACCTTCTATGAGGTTGCTGCCAAAACTCTTTCTTTTTACTCTCGAGCGTTCCTTCACCATGATCTATAAGCTGATGAACGACGTTCAAGTCGCCTACCAAAATGACCTCTCTTCCTTTCGCCATCAACCTCCTGACTCGACCTTCCAACGCGTGCATGAAATCCATCTTGAATCCCATCCGCTCTTCATTCGTCAAGTTCGGACAGTACACGTTTATGAGGACGAACAAACCAAAGTCGAGCGTGAGACCGCGGCCTTCGGAGTCAAGGGATTCGAAGGGAGTTGGACCTGCTGTTGGAGGTGGGATAGGCAGATCGTCATCAACATCAAATAGAGACGTTGAGGGTACTTCAAGGTCCGAGTATAGTGGGTACGCATCGGGCTCGACCCGGTCCTCCGTTTTGAGCTGGACAAGTTTCGTCTGTCTGCCCTTCTCCGCACCGACACCTTCGTACAGCCGGCCGGTGATGCCTTCTTCAACTTTAACGGGAACCGCTTTGTTAGAGTTGGAGTACACACAGACGCCTGAATAGCCTGTGTCGGAAAGAGGGAAGCTGAAGAAGGCGTCCCACGGTGAAGGGGTTGACTTGGAGCTTGACGCAACGGAACAGCAGGCCATCGATTGGGTTAGCTTCTTTCTGGGTGTTTTGTGCTCTGTTTAAATCAGAATTGTTATTAACCATCTCATCTAGCAGAAGCAAGAGCAACTTGGGTGTTATTTCACATACCTTGGAAGCAGCAAATGTCAGCTCCCAACAGGTTGAGCATCCCTTCGTGATTACCCGTCTCGTTCCAAGGATGATACTTCATCACAGTTCCAAGGCCATTCACATTCCAGGTCAACAACCTCATGCTGTCCTACGGGAATTCCATCCAGTTGGTCGTTCTTCTTCCAAATGACCCCTTGGAGACGCGCAGCAAATAGGTAAACGCCAGAATCCCACTCAAATCGAGTATGAGTCCGTCACTCACACAGGCAGATAATCTACCTTCCTGTTTTGGTTGAGCTGGACTTCAAATATTAAATCTGGGAATGGGTCAAACTTGGTACTGATCGTCAGCGGCGAGAGTGGAATTTCAGCGCGAGGTTGACTTGAACGACACTTTTTACCTTATCACCTAGCTGAACGCAAATCTTAGTCGCCTTTTTCAATGTCTGACAAAGCTCAGTTAGTTTCAATGGGATTTGATGAGGCCAGAGTAGCTTGTGAGTCCCAAACTTTCATTTCCTGGTTCGATTTCCTCAAACTGCTGGAGCTTCTCCGCTCGTTGATTCGACCCTTTTGCTGACATTTGCTTCCACCTTCTGCTGCCTTTATATTTTATGGTTCTCATCTATCAGGGGCCCTCAAATCGACCAAGAACTCTGGACTTCAGCCAGCGATGGACTTCCTTCTCGCTCACGTTGAGGATCCCATCCCTGCCGCAGGTGATGACGAGGATGAAGACATGGAGGACGGCGCTAACAAACTCCCAGAAATCACTGATGCGGATGCTAAGGTCAGTTTCACTTCGTCTTGTGACGTCGGGACGACTTGGTGGTCTCCCCGTCGTTTTGCCCTATCTCCTCATGGAGAATGGAGCTGTTTCA
Organism: Krasilnikovozyma curviuscula; assembly: GCA_014825775.1. Classification (NCBI taxonomy): domain Eukaryota; kingdom Fungi; phylum Basidiomycota; class Tremellomycetes; order Cystofilobasidiales; family Mrakiaceae; genus Krasilnikovozyma; species Krasilnikovozyma curviuscula. Next base: position 187,023 of record MVAQ01000011.1, on the reverse strand, counting down.
AGGTGTCGCTGTTCAGTGCTGCTTGAACCCCCGCTACAAGAGACCCTTTGAGCTTCACAAGGACCCATAGCCTGATGCTCTTCTCCCATTTGTGGATTATAGTCTCTCAAATGCACAGATTGTGGAAAGATATTCAAAAACGAAGCGCTCGCCAACTTCCACGCTGAGAAAGCTGGACACGCCAACTGTGAGTGTTTCACTCTTTGTATCTCCTCTCTTTTCAAGAAAAATGTATGACTGACCTTTATTTCTTTGCTTCGGCGCCATTCATCGATTCACCCGATAGTCGAACAATCTACCGAAGAAGTGAAACCGCTCACGGAAGAAGAGAAGAAGCAGCGTCTCGCTGAACTCAAAGAAAAGATGGCCGCCAAAAGAGCTCTCAAAGCCGAGCAAGAAGCCAAAGATAACAAAGCGAACGAGTTCATCCGTCGTAAACAAGGTCAGGATGCAGGTTCCATCCGCGAAGAGCTTCAGATCAAAGAAGCCAACAAGGAGGCCATAGCGCGAAAGAAGGAGAAGGAAGCGGATCGACTGGCCAAGATCGCCATCAAGGCGCAGATTGAGCAAGACAAGAAGGATCGTGCGGAGAAGGCGGCGAGGGAGAAGGCACTCAGGGAGGGCAGGGAGCCAGAAAGGATTGCCGGTGGGGTCGACGTTACGAAAGGAACGAGTGGACTTGGGGGTAGTGCTGTTTCTAGCGCTGGTGGTTCAAAGGCGTCAAGCAGTGCAGAGACGAGGCTCCAGGCGAGGATCACGGACGGCGGATCGCCCATCCAAAAGTCATTCCCATCGACATCAAGTATGTCCTTTCATTGCCCCCTCTTTCTTTGACTTTTCAAGGCGATACTTGCTAACATTAAATCTCTGTGTCGAACTTCCTAGCTCTGACATCCGTCGAAGAATGGCTCGCCTCTGAAAACCTTACACTCTCAGTCGGCGCCATGAAAATCTCAACTCGCTTCCCAAACAAGACGTTCGGCCCATCGGATGGCTCAAAGACCTTGAGCGAGCTCGGCCTAAGTCCTAGCGCTGTGAGATCTGGTCTCCTTTACTTTGCAAGTCGTGGAGCTGCTGCTGATATTCGCCGATTCATTGCGCTCTTTCCAGGTCATCTTTGTCTCACCTTTATAAACTGACGGCGAGAGAGGGTTGAAAAAGTCTGGTAAGACTGGAGCACCTTTCATGCGGCATATGGTCATCTTGCTGATCCTTACTTTATGTTTACAGGTTTGTAAATAGGTGGACACAATCGGAATTTCGAACCTCACATGATATACAAGCTCTATATTATACACATGATCTTCTTTTTCATTGACTACTGCCGTTTCGGTTGTAGTGCAAGATATACGAGCTCCTAAGCTATTTGTTTACTTTCGATTCACGCCTTTCGAGTGCGTGATGGTGCTCAGTATTGGGCTGCTCAGACCCTCAAGACCGAGACCTAGTCATCTTCGCCAGATCCTCGTAATGAAGATGCCACCAAACACCTCCTCTCACCGTTGGAACACCGCCGAAAGCCCTCGAAACGGTTGATCCTTACGGTGGGCAGAGTGCCTCAACTCCGCGCAGACGGCAATGATGAACAATTCTTCTGGCTTGTTATATGACAGCATGATGTCTAGCGGTGAGGGCCTTTCTGATATGGGGCTAGGATAATCTGGGAGTGTGTTGGGACCCTCGTCTCCTGGATTCGGCCGCGGACTCGGCGCCCCTGGCGTCTGATGAGTATGAGATGGGCGAGGGTGGACCTGCCGAGCTTTTGGATCTTCACTTCTATAGTGCGAATCCCTATTGGCTACGTACCTTTTTGTCGCTTTGTCCCACGACTAGGTTCTAGACAAAATGAAACCGATCCTGTTTTCACCCGCTGTCAAGTCCAAGGCACCCCAGCCTTCCCATTCTCCTAGAACTATTCGCAACTTGCCGAATACACTCGTTACAATTTCCATCGCTCTGATGTCACATTTGGTTCCTAAATCATGAGGATCTCTTGCATAAAGAGGAGATATGAGTACGGCTCTCTCGCAGCTTGCTAGATCGAGTGTATCTGGTCGGGCAATGAAAAGCGCTTTTCCAGGCCTGGATAAGTACAAAGTTTCGCTTTGAACGTTTGGAATAGTAATAGAACTATCTTTCTCTTCAATATCAGATCTTTGATTTTCATTCTTCTCTCGCAAATATTGCTGTTATATATTTTCGTTCAGACATCTACATTCACCAAAAGATTCTTGATCTTTTATTATGGAACATGTATGCCTTTTCACTGTTTGACTTGAGCAGGTAGAGAAAGTGACTTGGTCGGATCCGGTTTTCTTTCGCACTCGCGTATTACTTCTTTGCGGCTTTCGCTTCCTTTCAGCAGTCAAGACACTTTGTATTATACTTCTTACAGCCTCACGTCCTCAAATATGTTCAATGATCTTCTCTTTTGTTAGACGAGAGCCAAGAGGTGAGTCGGGCTGAAAGAACGGCGGACGTTGGCGAATCGAAATCAAACTCACAGCGCTCGAGATCAATCGCATCACCCTTCATCCTGTTGTGTCCTCTCATTCTCACTGTCTACCGTCGTGACCTTGCTGCCTTTCCTACTCCACTCATTTCTCCTATTCGAGCCTTCTCCCAACTCAACGTCATCAGTGCCGTTCTCACTCGCAGCAGTCCCAAAGCCTCCTTTGGCGCCAAATCCAAGGTACAGCACCGAAAACAGAAAGATTGCTCCCACTACAGAGGCAACGATGATTCCAGCTCTGACGCCTGCTGTCAAGTGTGGTGAGGATGTGGTGCCGGTGCTGCTGGCAGAAGGAGACATATTAGGTTGGAGGACCGGATCGGGTGTCTCTTGGGCTGAACAGCTGAAACTGGAGTCACGAGCGCAGATGGTGTTAAAGGAGCGTCGCACCAGGTTGGACAGGCGAGGGAAAATCATGGAGTGGACGACGTCCGCTCTGGACAGTGGCGGCCGGTATGATCAGAAGATTCGATGAAGTCTCACGTTGAGAGGATATGCAGGGGAGATGTCATCCTTTGATGGACAGGGTGGGTGTTTTGAGAGAGACAGAGACAGAGACGGGGCGAGGGAACTGTGCTTGAGTAGAAATTGTGTCGATCCACATGGGTCTCGTTCGTTTAGCTCTTCATTGGAGCGCCGTGAGTCATCCAAAGTGGTGTCGACGGACGCGACGACAAGATCTACAAAAGGTGACGATATTTCTGGTTGACAAGTCATCTGTCGGTGGAAACACGGTTTGGCTGGGGGTCAAGCTGTCAAGGTCTGTCGCTTGCTGGATAGCGAGCAATAAATTTTCATTCAAGTCTGTATTGAGATAGTGATCGATTGGTATATAGTGTAAGTGATATGTAAAGCTAATGTGTGGATATGTCCAACAGTACAACCGAAGGAATGCAAGTGCAGATGAAAGTAGCGATTTGAGTGATGCGTTTTTGCTTATGCGGTGAGAGTGTGCGGCTGCTTGCCAGCCCAGTCCATACTAGCTTTGTCTGGGTTATTTTGCATCTCTTGTGATGCTTCGTGGTTGGAGCGCCATAGTCTGACGGTAAGGTCGTCTGAGGCAGTAGCGAGCTGTGATGATGCGTCAATAGAAACAATTAGGGTTGACAATCACAATCAGATGTAGATGTAGATGTAGCACTTACGACGCCAGAGCCCCAGTCCAAACCAGAGACTTCTTTGTAGTGACCATTCCAATTGAGGACTGTCGACTGTTGAGTGCTAGAGTCGAACTCGAAGCCCGAGTTTTGATTTACTTCCCAGAGATGAACGCCTCCGGTTGATGAACCCATGGCGAGAGTTTTACCGTCTGGTGACAAAGACAAATGAGAGTAGAATGTGGTGGAGAGTGATGGAGATGTATACGCGGAAGGGAGAGGTTGCAGAGTTGAGAGTGAGTTCGTTTGGATACTGTCGTCCGCAACAACAAAAACCCATATTTGTTAGCTATACATGGTCAAAAGGAATTGACAGATGAAAAAGGCAATCAGCTTACCGAGAATCAGTCCCAGCAGTCCAGACATATCCATCTCCAACGACCATGCTGACAATCCCACGTCTCGAAGGGTCTCCGCCTTCCTCGACAGCAACAGGAATTGCCTTCTTGTCCTGCGAACCATGGACTCTCAGATCCCACAGCTTCAAGATGCCATCCGATGAACCTGCGGAAAGGAGTTGGTGAGGGCTTGAGGTCGGAAGATACGAGAGACAGGTTGGTGATCGCGTTGCGGTTCGCTTGATTATGAATTTGGGGAAAGAAGTGGGGTTAATAAGACTACGCGTCGCAGCGGAAGCGAGAAGATGGGGAAATTTTACTTACTGCCCAAGCTGGGGGCCGTTGCTTCTTTGATTGATGGCCATGAGCGTGTGTGAGTTTGTTACGAGGAGATCTCTGGAAACCGTCGGCGGGTATTTCTGATGAGGATAAGGAAGCTTGTTCGAGACCTAAACAGCAATACATATCAGCCATCATCCCCCCCTCCTCAGAAGAAAGAATAACGGCCACTCACGCGTACTAGTTCTGACACCTCTGGACTTGCTGATGGGTTCAGACTCTGACAGCGCGCAAGTTTTGACACCTTCTCGGAGATCGTAAACCAAGATGTGACCATCTCTTCCTGCTGACGCGATGACAGCTATAAATCAAAAGAAAGTCGTCAGTTCATTGGTGTATAAAGATAAATCATTAAGCACTCACCAGGGTTGAGTGGGTCCCAAACCGCGGTCTTGACACTGCTCGTGTGTCCGCACAAAGTGTACAGCGACCTTCCCGTCTCAACATCAACGACCCTCGTGTCCTGACTTCCAGAAGCAGTCAAGATCTTATCGTCATCTGGACTAAAGGCGATCGAGAAAAGCGCATTGGACGTGTAGTTGTGTTGCGACAGTTTTTTTGGTGGTTCGACGATTCTGGTGAAAGAGCTGCGGCTGAACTCCTGATCGACTGAGAACAGCGAGATGCAACCTTCTTCAGATCCGACTGCTAGGAGACCTCTTTCTGATGCCGATTGTTTCGACGCGTTGGAGAACGCAAGGCAGATTGGAGGAGCCCAGTCGCGCATGGGTTCTGATGATGGGATGAGGAGGACGTCGGAAACTTGAGATGAAACGAAGGAATCGAGGTGATTCAGCTGACCAACTAGGAAGATCAATACCATGGTTAGAACATGGTGCGAAGACGCGAAGAGGGTGGATAGGGCGGAACACTACTTACCAGACCATGTTGGACGCATGAAACTGCTCGTGCTTCGACGTGGGTAAGAGCCAGATCTCATTCCCATTACGGAGCTGAACACACTCTGGCGATGACCATCGAATCGAGTAGGTCTCTTCAATTCCAAATCAGCCTCTGACATATCTATGTCAGCAGCGGGAGGGCACGGTGAGGTCGCCCTCACCTGCGGTCTGCCCACCGCCTTCTCGTGCCTGGCGAGACGAGCTCTCTTCGCGTTCCTCTCGGCCAACTCGTCGTCCTCATTGTCTCCATGACAGCTAGTATCTGGTGTGAGGGTGTGAGATGAGTATTTACGCGACGATGAGCTCGTCGAAGGGCTGGAGTTCCAGAAGGCTGTCGCAGGGCTCGAGCTCGAAGCGTAGAGGGAGGTGTTTGTGATGTCTCTGAAGGGGAAACGTGAGGCAGTTGGGGAGTTCAACGGCAGGGGGGTGGCCTGAACACACTCCATTGGCTGGTGACCTGGCGATTCGACTGATTGTGGTTGGGAGGCAGGAAAGTGGTAGCCACGCCGCGCACTTTTGATTTTTCGTGCGACTTCCGTGACTTCGTGCTTCGTGTACCGTGAAAAAGTGGCGAGTTGGGACAGTTGGCACAGCGTGGTCAAAGTCAACATCAACTTCATATTCGCGTGAGCGTTCTCTGCCGGCGATTCTTCACTCTTTGCGCTGAAAAAATAGCTAGTTCTCGAGGTTGATGAACGCGACGCGACTGTCTTTTGCGCCTCCTTTCAGGAGGAACGTTCGCTGACGACTTTTTGTGAGTGGCCTCAACATCTGTTTCAGACTTGTATGAAACACAGCCATTCATAGAGTGTAAAGGCGACACGTTTAGTCTACTCCAGACGCGCTTGAGATACAACTGGTCGTTTCTAATGGCCCAATCTAGTCCTGATCTCTCAGTACACGTAGCCTAAAAAAATCAACATAAAGAGCGTCAGAACAAAAGAAACGCGTCTAATGGAAGCTAATGGAAGAAGAAGACGACACTCACGAAGCTCTAAATTGGTGATATCGGTGATTTTATTCTCATTCACGACGACCTGCTCGCCATCAACAATCGCCCTGACATCAATATGCGTATCGTTCTCCCCACCTTCAACCTCTTCAATCTTCTCAACCATATCTTTTGCCTTGTTCATCCGTTGGTAAACCCGGCGCATGACGAGCGCGCCGATGATCATCGCAGTATAGCACCCTAAATGGACCGCGAACGCGAGTCTAAACCCAGAGTCAGGCTCTCCTTCGAACATCAACGGACCGATGCAGTTGCCAATGCAAGAGAATGCCTGTCAAGCGCGAGCGCGGTAGTCAGTACCGGGGGGCTTGGCTTTTAAGGCGCGTGGAAGACTACCTACAAAGTTGCCTGCGATGACTAGTGATTTGCGCGTCGTTCCAGCAATATTTTGAGTAATAAGGGAGAGTTGGAGGGATGTTTGCGAGTGGATGAGGGGTGTGAGAAAGAAGACGCCGAGAACGAAGGGAGAGGGTGGGTTGAGAGGAAGGACTAGGAATAGGATGGCACTGATGAGGGGAGGAATAATACAACACTGGATAGGATGTCGATACAATAATTCGAAAAGTAGATTAGTTAGTAGGTTATCAACATAAGCATAGGCACCTTGCGATTATGGAAGACTCACGATCATAGTCAAGATGATCTGTTGGTTCCACTGAGCTATACGGGCAGTGATCAACATTCCAGCGAGAAGAACACATCCCTGCAGGGCTGTTAGCATGTTCGTTTGTAATAGGGTGTGGTGTAAAGTTTCCTTGATCAGGATCGGCCCAAACGCCCCAAGCCCTCCACTGGCGGTCGACCCGACAAGCATCATGAACGAGAAGAAGTAGATTTGAGGGTCTTTGAAAGTTGCAGATGCCTCTTTGGACTGCCGACAGGACGTAAATAGTCAGTATCGCGTTGTGGACAAAAGCGGCTTTGAAACACGTAATATTTACATCGAAATGAGCGTGGGAGTCCGTCAGCTTGTTTCCGACGTGGTTTCCTTCGACTCTCTTGAGCATCAGTTTCTTGTCCCTTGGCGTGTAGCAAGTGGCCGATTGGATGGAATCAGGCTGCGTAGAGGAGAGCTTCTTAGTCAGCTTGGCCGATCTTGTAATCCACTAGGAAAGCTCACACAGTAGAAGAACACAACCACACCCCACACCATTGATACGATACCCATCGAGAGAAAGAGAACCTGCCAGTTCCTCCAGAGACCTGGAAGTGGGATGAGCGCGATGGAGTAAGCGAGACCAGATCCAAGTATCAGTTGGGCCTAGATACAAAGGGCAGTGTCAGCAAGGCGAAAAGACTTATGCGGGATCTATACCACTCACTCCATTCATTCCGTACTAGTGTTCCAAAGAAATTGTCAATAAAGAGATAAGGAGTGTTCTTTCAACAAAGAAGAAAGTGTCTCACCCAGAGCGCGATGATTCCAGGCTGCTCGCTTCTTCTAAACCAATGCTGGGTTGCAATAAGGAAACAAGGCTGAACGCAAGCCTCAAATGTTCCGAGAAGATAACGAACGACTAGGAGTTGAGGCCAGTTGGTACAGAAAGCCGTGAAACTAACAGCGAGGCCCCAAAACACCATGTTGATGGAGAGGAACTTCATCACGGGGAAATGCACTGCTAGTCGGTTTACAGGACTACATAGTAGAGGCAAGAGTTTGTGAGTTTTGAAATTCGGGATGGGAGGACTGGCAGAGAACGTATTACGCTGAGGCGCATGGCATGAAGGCTGAAGCCGATCCGCGTGCGGGTGCAAACGAGGAAGGTGCCACTTACTATTCAGCGATAAAAATTGCCAGATAGAGTATGGTATGAAGCAGAGAATACTGCAAGGTACTGAGGTTGAGATCTTGTCGGATTCCCCTATGGTTTCAGAGGATATGAAAGAAGGCGGCGATTCAGAGTTTAGCGTCGAAAGGAGATAGGCGACAGTCGTGAAATATGGAACAAATTGCTCACATCACAGAAGCGAATGACATAGTGCCCTTATCCAAAACTTGAACAAAGTAGGTGACTGGAATGGCCAGAGGAGAAGTGGGATCAATCAGCGGGCTCGTTCGACCCTAGTACAGATTATTGAGGAGGAAAGGCGACTGACCAAGCATAACCACGAGAATCCTTTTGTCAATCAGCCTCCTCAGCCTTTTATCTTCAGGAGAACCTTCTAATATAGGTGGTTCTCGCGAAGGGGAGTATTCGTCCACATCCTGCAGTGAGTTGCTAATCCTTCGCAGGTCGGTGGGCGGCCTGAGGAACTCAACTCCAGTAGGGGTAGCGTCGTATGACGGAGTCCTGTCTGCGGATAACTTCAAGGGGGCTTTATCTGCTCCCTTTTTGGTGGACATCCTTTTAGGCTGTAAGAGAAGGTCAAACGACGACAGATATTTGTTAGAATGGGCGGAAAGAGAGATAAGGTAGAGATATTGTCCAAGTCAAGATGATTTGTCCCAAGGTAGTCCTAGGAGTAGTTGTGAGTAGCATTTCTTACCTTGTTACCTGTACAAGCTTCAGATAGCAGTCCAATGCTTGAGAGTCGACGTCGAAACGCAACTTATTCGCGCGCCAAATGAGGCTGATACACGCCGCTGGTCATCAGAAATTCACAAAATTTCATTAAAATGACCAAAATGAGCAAGGATTCATTTGCTACATCTATGAGGTTTTGGTTTCACGATATATCATCTGCAGGACTGAGAGGAAGAGTTCGACCATGGGAGTAACTACGCTTCCTGCTTCACGACGCGTCTTCGAACCTAATCATCTTGACCAACTTTGTATCCTTCTCAGCGTCCGACCTGATGATCTTTCTGAATGCCCTTCCGATAGTCGACTTATCGTCCGCGTATACCCCACACATGACAATCTCCTCAACGGCCTCGAAGACATCCTTCGCAATGACCATCTCCTTGAGAATGTGGAACGAGATTTCCTCGTCGCTATCCCAGAACTTCTCCTTTTCAAGCCGGGAATCCATATTGGTTCCAAAGCAAAGAGTCCTGGTGGTCGTGTTGACGGGCTGAGAACCTCCGATATAGCGCTGCACGACAAAAACAGCGTCCAGCACAGAGTTAAACGAAATGGACGTCGTGTTGTATAGGAGAAAGATGGGATCTTCAAGCTGTCCAGAGGAGAACAAGCTGGTGGGTCGGCCCAGAGTGAGAGTTTTGGGTGAGAAAGTGCCAAAAAGGTGGGAGAGGAAATTAGCGGGGACAGTTTCGTATAGGTCCTCGCTCCGGGACGTCGTTGGTGTGCGCGTAGTCCGACCGATATGAATCTTGGTGAGCTTAGGGAAGAGGAGGGATGGGCTGTTGGTGCGTGGTGAGCGACCAGTGTTGGTGGTTGAGATTTCGAAGAGTGCTCGAAGCTGATGCGAAGGTGTGTAATTCTGAAGCATTTCAGCATCCCACGAACAAGAAAATATCAGGCTCTCAACCTGGGAGTCGCCATTGATTCCCATCAGTCAGGTTCTGGTGTTCAGGAAAGCCGTGCGGGAGGGGGAAGACTCACGAAGGAATACCGATTACCGGTTGAAGATTGACTAGGATTATTCAACGCGAATCCTATTTTGATACTCTCTTCTCCTCTTCCTTCTTCACCTTCGAGCATGACCACTCCTTTACGACACTTGAAGAAGCTCATGAAGGCCCTCTCGCTGTTGATGACGACCTTGGAGGACAGATACTTCTGTCCAAGCTGGTAGAATGTCTTACAGACAGCTAGGATCCTTGCTCCTGAGAGTGAGGAGGGTACCACAGCGAATGAGAGGATCCTATCGACCAGCTCTGCTGGGAGGTGGTTCAGCCGAGTCTGCTGGGAGCGAAGCTTCATCACTGGAAGGAACGACACAGCATTGTCAGCCATGGAAACCAAAGAGAACAGGGGGATAGCATACCTGTCCTTTGGAACTCTGAAAAAAAAGTGATTCACCGTCGAAAGCAAGTGTGAGGCGCACGCATAACATTCTTAGGATGCCTTGGACAACCACAGAGTTACCCTTTTGCCGATCGTTGATTTTGTTTAATGGAAAGAAGCGATCTGCTTCAGCTTTCTCGATAAAGAAACTTACTTCAACCCGGCCCTTATTTGGTATCAAACTGCTTTCTACCGGTCTGTGAGGAAACTTGTCCATCCTGCTGTCTACGCGATAGACAATCAGCTGATTGTATTCTCTTGCTTTATCAGAGCCACGGTTGTTAGGATTCTCTTTATATGATGGCCAATCACCATTTGAAGCTCGAGATCAGCAAACCAGCTACCAACTCACAGCTCACTCAGTTCAGACTTGCTCAAACAGCATCGAACCAACATTTCTGGCAAAGAATCGTCTTGCTACTCACTTCAGGAACAGTCTGCTCTTACTTGTACGCTGACCAGTCCAGCTTGTGGATCGGAAAATGGAGAATCTGGTTGCTTTTGGGAACTGTTTTACTGTCGATGCGCCTAATGGTAGGTGACCTTTGACTTCCCCTTCGTTCACCAGCCTGATCTCATCCAGAGAATGCTTCAGGCTATTCCAAATTCCACACTGTATGAAACAGTGACTCCGTTGCCTTATCTGGGTCTGCAAATCACTTCCTCCTCAGGTAGCCGGTTCATCCCCCTCTCGACCATATCCAACATTGTCATCAATGAAGGCTTCCACCGCTGGAGTATCAGAGGGTATCTGGTGGTGATCAGAAAAGATGGGCAGAGTCCCGTGGTGATTTTCAAGGTATCTTCCATTTCATCTCCACTCCTTCCACCACGGTTCTGCTGATTCTGATTTTGCTCACCGATGTAGAAGTTCCATGCTCCCACCAAGCTTCTTCGTGAGGTCTATCATGGGTTGAGGGAGATTCTTTGGGATGAATATAGTGATTGACGTGGACACGGAAGTGCTGCTGCCAACTTGGTCGGGCGATGGGTAGATGATGGGTGGTGAGCTTTTACCCTGTTTTTCTCGGCGGAGACGGCTCTGACTGTTGTCACTTCCCATGTCTGCAACAGTGTCAGCTTCAGTGTTCCAACATTCAAGGTCGTCCCTCAAAACACAAAGAAAGACGCTAGTCTAAACGCGTCGCCTGCTTGGTAATTACCCTGAGAAGCTAAACAGGAGACAATCTGGAAGATCGCCCGTTGAGTGGGCTCATTATAGAGGTTTAATGGCTATCCGCAGAGCCAGGTTCATCATCACCCTCGAAAAAATTAGGCTCCAACTGCTCTCTAACAAGGCCATGCCATTTTTCCAGCTTGCGCTCCTTCTCCCCAGTTGAGTTCTTAGGAGTTGTTCTTGTTGAGGGCACAACTTCTTTTAGCTTCTAGCTTGCTCTTCTCTATCCTTCAAACAGTTGGAAACAACACGTTGATGGATCTAACGCTATCATTGGGTGAAGGTAGATCGGTGCGACAGGAGTGGGATCTGGTTCTGCTTCAGCATCAGCCTCATCTCTGCAATAGCCGCCAAGACCATATATGGTGCTAGCGAATCTGAAACTCAAAGGAGATATACGCATGTTCATCGGTAAGATTTGAGGAAAGGTATAAAAGGTGCGCAAACTTTACACTCCTCGCTTCCTTCCCACATTCCACCTCTCACCTGCTTTTCTTCCTATTTTATTCCTTCATTTCTCCCATATCACCTTTCCTCTAATCACCATGGTCTTCGCTTCAGCAATCGTCCTTGCCCTCTTCGCAGTTGGCTCAGCTTCTGCTGCCCCCGTCATCACCGACGCTAACGGCGCTAAGGTCTACCTCTCCGAACGCTCTTCTTCATTCAACATCGCTGCTCGAGACGATTATAGTGACTTGGCCCACTGTCCTGGAGGAAGCATTGGTGATGCTGTGAGCAGTGGTTTTCTCTTCTCTTAATCAGCAGTCAAAGTAACTTGCAACGCCTCTGTAATAGGACAAATGTACTTTCGAGCCCATCAATGTCTACGACACTCCTCTCCTCAGATGGAAATCTTACGGTGACAGAGTCTCCAACTGTGATGCTGGCGGCGCCCCAATCGTAAGTCGCTCAGCCAATTTTCCTTTTTCGACCTGAACCTGATCCTCTTTGCTATCGACGAGAAGACTGAGACTATCACTGCCTCTGTTGCTATCATGAACTCTATCACTGATACTTACGGCGTTACGGTTGGAATCGCTGCTGAGGGTCTCAGGCAAGTGACCGCTCCCGTATTCTAATTCAGGTATCAATAATGACCCCTCCTGCGGTGTTCACAGTATCGGCGCTTCTTACAGGTGATATTTCACATTGCTCTTTCTTTGCATCTCCTCTTGCGCTTGCTTACTCTGTTGATTCCATCGCAGTGTTGCTGACCAATGGGCTACGTGAGTTACCGGTCTCGGTACTCAGTAAACAATCTCGTGCTGACCTCCGTTGGTTCGTTTGCAGTACCTGGACCGCCTCTTCCGCTGAAGCCGTCACAGTGCCAGCCGGAGAAGAAGGTGGAATCAACGTCGAGCAGCAGTTCTTCGTTTCCACTGGCAGAATTCTTGTTCAATATGGTAGCGCGCAAGGTGAGTGTGCAAGAATTGTATACCTAATGAATGTGCATCGGGCGAATTCTGACCTCGTCGTTTTATATGCGTGTAGATGGTCACTACTACTGGTATAACTACCCATCAGACCCAACTTACACCATTGATACTAGCTTCCAGACTACTTACTTGTCTGATGTCCTCGCGTAAGATTTCTATATTTTGTCACCGTCCGTCATTCTCTCACTACCATTTTCCCGCTCTCCAGGTGCCCACACCCAGGGTCCAACAACTGGTGGTACTACAATGATGACTATAACAACGTCATGTCCGGAACCTATACCACCTACACTCCTTCCGACAAAAAATAAATGCGCGAACATATCTTCCGCGCTGTGCGACTTCGTTACCTCTTTTGTTCATGTCAACTTCCTAAAACCTTCTTATCTTACGAGTGCTTGCGCTCGAAGTCATTCCCTTTGTTGAAATCTATGTTAGCCCGCTATGATTCATATTCACCTCAGGCGTGTTTCCCCATCATTCAATGACGGTCATAAATGACTTGATGAGATCGTGCATAAGTCCGAAGCTTTGTGAAAAGCTCTAGCATTCAGCCGAGAGTTTTTCGGGAACAGCATCGGGGCAAGTCAGGAGGAAAACAACCTTTCTTTCAAAGGTCAGTGATCTCTTGATAAGACCTGAGCGCAATCGATGCACACAGCGAAAACGATGTGGGTATCGCTTTTGATAACTTTGCTTTTGTTTTCGTTGGGTATGTGCTTCTTTCTATCTGATGAACTAACTTCCCTTGCTGGCCCCTTGAAAAAAACTGTCCATGTTTTCTTTCGTCGCGTATATTGAGGCGCTGCTCATATATCTTTTATCATCTGCAAGTTGGGTATACCGACTAGAACTCAATTCGAACAAGAATCCAGCACTATCGAGCTCAACGGCATAACAAACTTGCAGCACAATGAAGGTACTCGTCGAGTTGATAAACTGATCCCAAACCACGATTCAAATACAAAAATGACTACCTGTTACATATCTAGAGTCTATAATCGGAAATGTGAACAAATCTAAACTAGTTGGTTTCCTGCATCGCAGTCCAAGCATTCACTGTGCCGTTCGCCCTAGGAACGAACGGTTGAGCCTCCTCACTCTCTGACGCAGGCAGCTTTGATCCCGGAGTACCGTACCCTCCTCCGCCTGCAAGATAATCAAGGTCAGTCGGGAATGACAGTGAGAATGGCGTAGCGTAACAAAGAAAACATACCTGGAGTGTGCATAATGAATCTGTCCCCGATCTCCACATTTAATGAGCAAGATGGCTTGGTTTTCACGGCAGGTGCGTAAGTATCGCCCTTCTTCCTAACAACGAAAGAAGAACCTCTCGCGCCAGGTCCCCCACCATGCATACCCTAATAACGAGAAAGCAGAGACAGTAAGTAAGACAGGCTGATGAGCGACGATGGTGTTCGAAGCATACTCACGTATGGCTGGTTCACTCTTCTCTCGCCGATGACTGCAACCTGCATCGGCTCCAAAAACTCGAACTCCCTGTGCACACCACAACCACCTTCGTTCATACCGATACCTCCAGTTCCTTCTCTGATGGAGAACTCTCTCAGTATAACAGGTTGTCGCTTCTCAAGGATCTCTGGGTCGGTGATCTTAGTGTTGGTCATGTTGACGTGAACGGCAGAAGCACCTTTCCAAGTTGGACCAGCTCCCGAACCACCGCAGACTAGGGAAAAGAGTAGAAGATATCAGTATGAGATGTCGAAGGTCGAAGACATCAAGAAATGGAAGACTGACTGGTTTCTCCATAAGAAGCTCCTGGTCTGATGAATTGCAACACGTTCATACAACCTTGAGATGCAGCACAAGCCTCGAAGGCTTTGAAGATAACGTCACAGACTCTCTGAGAAGTTTCGGTGTTGCCGGAGTTGATGGCTGTGGAATAGCAGAACGCTGGTCAGCCACACAACCAACTGTGACATATGAATCTTACTCACCAACACCATCTCCAGGACAAAGAAGAGAGCCCTCTGGGATCTTCAATTCGATGGGCCCTGAGTAAAAGGGAGGAAACAAGTAAGTGAACCGCTGCGAAGATTCTGTGTACTACACTGGTAATACTTACTCAAAACACCTGAGTTCAGTGGCATGTCGGTTCCAATGAGAGTTCGCAGCTGGAAATGCGTAAAGAAGTCAGCCCTGCATTCAATAAAAGAAGCAACATAATTGTACTCACAGAGTAAATCAGAGCACTCTTGCAGACAGCATCCGGTGCGTTCAAGTTACTCATCGTGGCAGCGCCAGTTCCTTCGAAATCAAAGACAGCAGAACCGGTAGTCTCGTCGATGCTGACAGTAAGCTCGATAGCAGATCCGTCATCCTACAAATGCAAGGTTAGAGTAAGTTCGGGGCTTGTGGAACGATAAAAATATGCGCACCATATAATCAATCGCATGCAGCGATTTCGTAGCTGCCGCTGTAGACTTCAAGAAGTTGCGAACTGCGAGCTCTGCGTTGGCTCTGATAGCAGTCATGTAAAACTGCACAACATCCTTTCCGTACTGCCATGATAAATAGGGCAAGGAGGAAGTAAGCATTGATTCTTCGTATGGTTAACTGGCAAGGGCAACTTACTTCATTGAAAAGCGCTCTGATCTTAGATGAACCCACAGTACAGGCAGCACACTGAGCTTTCAAATCAGAAATGTTGTCTTGAATCTGAGTCAAGATGAAAAGAGGAGAGGTCAGCGCAAGCACCGAAGCTAACATGGACGGATTCATCTAACCTTGATAGCAGGTTCACAGTTTGGATAACGGCCTGGAGCTAAAAGATGACATAGTGGATCAGCGTATAAATTATGCGTATTGATATCTCCTTTACTCACCAGTAAGAAGCTCGGTGACTTCATCAATATTGAAGATACCGTCTCGAATGAGGAACGTCGATTTGATGACAGCTCCTTCTTGCCAGAGCTCAGTCGTGTCTGGAGACATGGAGTTTCCTTTAAGTCCACCAATACTAAAAAGTTGAAGAAATAAATGAGAATTCTTTCCTCTTTGGGCTAAAAGGTAATGAAGACCTACTCAGTGTGGTGTCCTATTGGTAAGGTACGAAGAAATGTCAATATGATATCCCAGCAAGACGAAACGGTGGAAATCATTTACCTCTAGCAGCAACAAAGAACACTATCTCATTTTCGTCAAAGACAGGAACGATGACCGTGATGTCTGGAAGATGAGTTCCTCCAGCTTTGGGGTGATTGCTGACCAAGACATCGCCTGGCCTCAAGGCACCCTTGTGCAACTCAGCCTGGTACATGACAGCGTACTGCATTGATCCCAAATGAACAGGAACTAAGATCCGATTATTGTCCTGGTCAGTGTCAACATCTTGAGATAGCCGAAGAAGAAATCGACCTACTGTGTGGAGCGTTGGCAACAAGACTACCATCGCTAGAGAAGACTGCACAAGAGAAACTATTCAAGTGTGGAAAAGGAGTCTAGGTTAGAAATAGAACTTGTACAAAATGTGACAGATAACTTACTCCAGTCGTTCCTTGATCTGCAGAGAAACGGAAGTCTTTTGGAGCACACGACCCATCTCCTCAGCGATAGACATGAACCTGTTGATACAGATCAGATCAGATCGTCAGTATCATTCCCAAGCCCAATTGACAGAGTCTGCGCAAATTCTTACCTGTGACCGAAGATAGAAAGCTGAATAGGATCCACCACTGTTGCGTTGAGCTTCTTTCGAGGACCAAGACCAACGTCGATGTAGACGTAGTCTCGAAGGATAGTTGCAGTGTTGGCTGGGTGGATAACCAATGTTTGCGTTTCATCCAGGATAATGGCTGGACCCGAGACGACGGTTCCTGGGGTAAGATCGATGAGCTTGTAGATTGGCGTGGACAAGTGAGAACCAGTTTCCTCGAAGTAGGTCTTTGTGATGGTACTGAGAGCAGGATCGACTGGAACCGTTTTCAAGGAGATGAGTTCTTCGTGCCAGCTCTTGACACCGATGGTTCCAACAGATTCACCACTGCCAACGGCACGGACTCGTATATCTAGGCAAACAGTCATTTTCAGATTTAAAGACATTTGCACCAATCAGAGAAACTATAAGCTTACCATCGACAATCATAGTCTTTCCGGGATAAATGAAGGAGAACTCCCTGTGGTGCTGAGCCTCGAACGCAGCTTCGTAAGAAGTTCCTTCTTGAGGAGCAAGAACCATCAGAGAGGTATCGGTACCATCGTATCTCATGTTGAGGTAACACTCGTACTGAATGCAGTGCTTTGGAATCCCCTGAGCAATCAGGTCAGCCTCAGCTTTGATCTTCAGGAGATCGGTTCTCGCCTGAAGTCGCAGTAGTGATTCTGGAGACATGACCTCAACTGATGGTTCCGTAAGGTCAACACCAATATCTGCGAGCGCCATTCCGAATGCAGACAGGACTGAGGAGTACTTGTGAACCAGGATTGTGTGGATACCAAGAAGAGAAGCGATGGCTGAAGCGTGCTGTCCACCAGCTCCTCCGAAGCCTGTTACAAAGTCGTTATCAGTCAGCTATGCTAAGTCGAATAGACATCATATCCGAAACTTACAACTGAGGTTATGAGCAGAAGTTGAGTATCCACGAGCTTCAGTCATGGCTCGGATTGGTCTAAAGAGTGAAGTAGAGTGATCAGCTACAGGTTCAGACAACAATGATGCAAACAGCTCACCTAGCCATAGACTCGTTCGCAACGTTGATGAAACCACAGGCAATCTCTTCAGGGGTCAAAGAACCCTCAATCTCAGCGTTAATAACATCGGCAAGCTCCTTGAATTTTCGGGCCGTGACTTCTACGTCTAAAGGAAGATTCTCTTCTGGACCGAAGACTGTGGCAGGCAGAGGGGATATGGTCAGCATAAAGAGCTGACGGGAAACGAGAATGACCGCACATACTGTGTGGGAATGAGTCTGGAGACAATCGTCCAAGGAAGAGATTGGCATCCGTTACGGTCAAGGGCTACAGAAGGCATTGGTCAACAAAACAGCAAAAACGCAAAGACTGATACAAAAGACTTACTCCACCCTTTCTGTAACAAGCAGGTCCTGGATGAGCTGAAGCAGACTGAGGGCCGACGACAAACAGCCCGTTTCTCCAGAACAACATGCTTCCGCCTCCCGCAGCGACAGTGTTGATGTCCAATTGAGGACTCTGGATCGTGACACCAGCAGTGGTCGTCTCAAAGACGTGCTCCATCAAGCCGCCGAATCGAGAGACATCGGTACTCGTTCCTCCCATGTCGAAGCCGATAACTGGGGAGCCCTCAGACTGATTGTAACATGTTCGAGCGAAGCCGACGACACCACCCGCCTGGCGACGATGAAAGCAAAGAAAAATGGTCCTTAGAATCTGAATCAGAGCAAGTGGATAAAGAAAAACAGCTTACCGGTCCACTGAGGATAGCCTTCAAACCACTGAAGCTTCTAAAGTCGACCAATGATCCATCACTTTGCATGAAGCTGACTTGACAGTCGGTAGTTCCTTGCTTGAAATGACCCTTGAAGCCTTTCGAGAACGAAGTGATGTATTTTTTTATTGAGGGAGTGAGGTAGGCATCTGCTGTTGCTGAGGTTCCTCGAGAGACGATTTTGACTGGAAAGGCGGGAAGATCGGGTCAGCTTCAACCGCCTGACGTGAGAACCAGGTACTGAACACTTACTCATAGATTGCAGCTGAGAACTGACACTGACGTTTGTGAAGCCAATTTCTTTAGCAATCTTCTCCAAGACAAGTTCGTGTTCCTGGAATGTGTAGGAGTGGGCCAAGACGATAGCAACTGAACGGATGCCTTCCGCGTAAAGAGCTTTCAGGTCTTCAGCGGCCTTTGTTGCATCTTGTGTGCAGGAAGTAAAATTCAAAATTTAATAAGAAAGTGGAAATGGGGATAGTTGCGGAAGAAAGAACTCACCGATTGGGTTTACAACCCTTATCAGATCTCCACTCAGTCCCTTAACCAATCTCTCTCCCTCGGGACTGAGACCGCTAGCAGCATCAACTTCTCTGTATTCCAGAACAACTCTCTCATCAACTTCGACGACTTTCGAGTAAAGAACGTCCGGCTTCTTGATTGCAAGCTCGAAAAGGAACGGACGCGTCTGAGTTCCAATCTCAATCAGGTCCTTGAAACCTTTAGTGATCAAGAGAGCGTGAGGTTCACCTCTACGCTCCAACAGAGCGTTAGTGCTGATGAGAGCGGAAAGTGTCAGTCCAGTGAGAGGTCAGAGGGCAATGGCGGGAAGAGTTGCTTACGCGACGGTGGTACCCATTCTGATCCACTCAATGCGTGATGTGTCAATGAGTGCGTCTCTTGGAATCTTTTCACCAGTGAAGGTCTCCAAGATCCTACGGATACCTTCTGTCGGTGCGTCCTGATGGCGTCAAAATGTGGCTGCAGATAAGCAGGTTGATCAAGAGAGCAGCAGAAGGAGAAAAAGCTTACATCGTAGTGAGACGGATCAACAGACAGCAGCTTCACGAGGAAAGAGCCTGTTGACGTGATAGCAACACAATCCTGGAAGGAAAATCAGTTCAGTCAGCGCCGTGAAACGCCACCAACGGACAATTTGTAATGAAGCAGGCGACCCACAGTGAAAGTTCCTCCACGATCTGAGCAGCAACACGTAGAAAAGGGAGTGTTCATTTAGTATAGGCAGGTTTGAGAAGGGCAGAAGCCATAATTCCAAGAGAAGTACTTACCGATAGCAATCTTCACCTTCTCAACGGAGGAGATCGCAATAGGCATGATGAGGAATATCTATCTATTTGTTAGATGGATAGACGAGAAATGGAAGTGGAAGTGGAAGTAGGATTGGGAAGGTAGGAAAGAGGTAGCAGGTCAGTGGGGAGAAATTCCTCTCTTGAAGGTTTCTCCCAGCCCTTCGTTTTACAATTCCATGCCCTCCCAGCTCGGTATTGAATTCCTTGACGAAGTTATCGACATCCGACGGTCATCCGCAAATCTTGTACGCCGGTGTTACGCGACTTGAAGCTCGGGGCAAAGGAAAAACAAACCGAACTGGGCGCGTCTGAAAACTGCTCGAATGCCATCAAAATCTAGCATGTTTAGCATACAAAAGAATGTGAATCATATTACAGTATGGCCTGCTGCCTAAAGAGCGCTTCAGATACCAGAAACCCATTCTTCAGATTTTGTTTCCCCCGGCGGATGTTTTTGGCACAGAACGGAATCGATTTCCACCCTCGAGTTTTCTGCCAACAGCCACAAGCAGGCGAAGAACGCTCGGTGAATCCTTATAAAAAGTCGGAATGCTCCCAATCTGATCTTCTTCCAATCAGGCCACTTCGATTCATCCTCCTTTTCTGCCAGCATGCCTTTCTTCACCAATGTGGGAGAGCAGTCTTACACCAAGTATGCCAACAACACCAACCAAAAGTGGACCAAAGACAAAGGTCTCAGATGGAATGCTTTCATTGTAGCTTCTCTCTTTGTAAGTAGGATGCAGATCTTTACCTGTGGTTTGTAAAAGCGTCTCCTGTTTACAGTTTTGTTATCTTGCCGCCTTGCGCTTAAGGCTGCTCAAGTGTGTGGTGGTTACGATAAGTCTCTAATCAGTATGTATATCTTCATTGGTTGTATCCAAATTCCTTCTTTGTTCTCATCTTCTTGTTGATCTATCTTACGCACCACCACCTGCACATCGCCAGGTTCTCTTCAAGCCTTGTGAGCAGTACCTCTCATCTTCCGGTGACCTCACAGAAATTACTGACCAAGATTCTCAACAGCTCATCTTGGAAATTGGCTATGGGATCTCCAGTAACGAACACTTTGGGTCTCATCACTGCTTCCTTGAACTTGGGCTCCCTGGTAACGGCTCCCATCGTTGCCTTCTTGATGGACAAGTACGGGCGTAAGCTTGCCATGTACATTGGATGTGTTTTCAGTAAGTAACTTTCGATGCCGCAATAAATCTGACACTGACCTCACACTCCGCGCGTCGTCTCCTTGTCACAGTGATCATTGGTACTATCTTGCAAACCGCTGCCAACGGAAAAGGAATGTTCATTGCTGGAAGAGTCTTGATTGGAGCTGGAACTGCCGCTGTAAGATATCTTCTTGACGCTCCTGAGGGCTCGAAGCTGACGAGAGCATCTGTCACTGTAGACCTCTGTTTGTGTCCCTGTTTTCACTCAAGAGTTGGGTAAGTTTAGTCTATTTGTCTCGGATCAATTGACCATTTGCTAACAATTCCTCTATCTGTAGCCCATCCAAGACAGCGATCAATGCTCGGTGCACTCTACAACACAACTTGGTACAGTAAGTTCCGTCCGAAACGCATTTTCGTATCTACCTCGTGCTGACTCTTCCCCGGACCTGTCTCGATAAAGTCGGTGCGATCATAGTCACATGGACTGTAAGTCTTGTTCAATCTCCTCGATCAGGTCGCTTCTCAAGTTAACCTCTTCCGTCTAGTGCTTCGGAACTGCTCATATGGTTGCGACCAGCAACTGGGGCTGGCGTCTCCCATGCCTTCTCCAATGTATCCCATGTGTTTATTTGCTTTGTGTCCTTTGGAAGTTCCCGGACTCTCCTAGATTCCTCATCTCGAAGGGAAGAAACGAGGAGGCGCTTAAAATCTTGGCCGATCTCCACTCCAATGGTGACCAGACCGACGAGATGGTTCTTGTGAGTCATTCATCTTTTCCTCATTCTGGCTCGCATGGAACTGACAATGAGAACATTTTGTGGGTTTACGTTGCGACAGTACGAGTTCGAGGAAATCAAGGAGACCATCGAGCTTGAACTCAGCCAAGACATTCCTTGGAGCAGGTGTCTGGACACCCCTGGAAACAGAAAGAGATTCACTTTGGTTACCTGTGTCTCTATTTTCTCTAGTACGTTCCTCCATCTCTTCTATCGAGCAATTAGAATGCAGATATTGATCTTCCCCGTTTTTTAGACTGGTCTGGTCAATCCATTGTCACTTACTACCTGACGTCGATTTTGGCCCTTGTTGGTGTTACTGGTACTGTTAGACAAACGTGAGTGAATCTCCAGTAAACTTTCCCTCTTGCTCAAGACTAATGACAGTTTTCCACAGCGGTCTCAACGGTGGTCTTCAAGTGAGCGCTGCTTCCCTCATTCACGTATATTACTCCATCCTCTTACACATTGACTCTATCTAGATCTTCAACTGGATGACCTCTATGCTGGGCGCTATGTTGGCTCAAAGAACTGGCAGAAGAAAGCTCTTCCTTGCTTCATTCTGTGGAATGTTGGTTGCCAATGTCCTCATGGGTGGTCTCTCAGCGTCTTACGCAAAGCATGCTACTGCTGGTGTTGGTATTGGTGTTGTAGTTGCCATCTTCCTATACGATTTCGCTTTCAACGTGAGTCTGCACATGTAGCCCCCGCAGCTGGTGCATCTGCTGATATCGCTTTGATTTATAGATTGCTTGTAACCCCCTCTTGTACATCTACGAGACTGAGATTATGACCTATCACTTGCGTGCCAAGGGTCTCTCCTGGTCTGTCTCGTTTGGAGGAGTTCAAGGTCAGTTTTGACCCCCTCAGTTAAATTCTATCCTCTGTGATGGAGAGTGCTGACATCCTTTTGCAAACTTGTAGGTATCCTCACGCAGTACACCACTCCAATCGCGCTTGCTAAGTTGAAATTCAAGCTCTACTATATGTACACCGGCTTGCTCTGCTTGTGGATTGCTGGCGTTTACTTCTTCTTCATTGAGACCAGAGGTCGCAGTCTCGAAGAGGTCGCTGCTATCCTTGACGGAGAAGAGGTCGTGAAGGACATTGAAGCCATGGGACAGAGAGGTGTCAAGGAAATTCAATCCAGCGAGAAAGCTGATTCTGAGACCAAGGTCAACGTCTTGGAATCATAAACTATTCGAAAGATTGCTGATCGCCAGACGTAGGACTGATAAAGCGGGTGTGGATGTGATGTCGCTGGATAAAGGTTAGAAGGATGTACTTGCAGACCGATTAAGTAGATTCAGACTAGAGACTAGAGGGTTTCTCTAAGAGGACTCGTTGTATTTAATGTTTTGACAGTCAGCATTTCTCGTCGCATTGATCGCTCAGAAAGTTACTTTCTTTTGCCCTTGACACACTGGCCTTTTTTAATTCAATCCAATGGCCTTGAAAAGAAATCGTGAGAGCTTCATGAGAACATCAACTATAAATTCAACTTCGGCCCCCTTTCCGACCTCGCTTCGTCCAAGCCCGCTCCACCCCCCTCACCTCTCAAGAAGGTAAAGGAAGCTCTTAGAAATAGGGCACCGCAAATCAAATCGTTCTAAAAAGCTAGAATGCCTGAGGTATCTGTTGAAGGATCGGGGTTGGAGCAGGCAGGACCTGGCCCTCAAGCAAAGTCGAACAAGAGGAAACCCTATGTGTCAAGAGCTTGTAAGGTCTGCAGGAAGAAGAAGATCCGCTGTGATGCTGGCCAGCCCACGTGTTCTTACTGGTAAGTGAACGGGGTATCTGCTAAATTTTGAAGTGTTGCTTAAAGCCTTGAGTAGAGCGATTATTCACCGATTGCTGGCCGTGTCTCCTGTCTTTTCGTCACAGTACCAAACATAGTCTCTCTTGCTCATACGATGCTGAAGAAGATGGACGGAAGTAAGCTCTGCTTTCGTGCCCTTGTGTTTTGTCTCGCTCGTTCACCATTTCCGTTCATTAGAACCATTTCGCCATCCTACGTTCAAGCGCTAAGGGACCGAATTACTGCCTTGGAAGACCAGCTGAAACCTTCAACTACATCTCAGGAATTGTCTTCCAGCTCTACGTCTTCGGAGATTGTGATAGCGACCTTAGCGGAAGAAAACCGCTCTCTCAAACAACGAATTGCGGCACTTGAATTTCAGAAATCTCCATACAATGCGACAGCAGCGGCTCCTTCAGCATTTCAGCTACCAATCAGTGATAGCAGAAAACGGGCTAGAACAGGAAGTGATGGAACAGAAGACGAGGCAGAAGAGGGGGTGGACGAGGGTGAAGGTGAAGGTAGTGACGGCCAAGAAGCAGATGCACCCCTGCTCATGGATAGATTGAAGGTAAGTCTAGTCTATTTTTGGGGGCCAGGAGGTCCGAAACTGCTGTCATATTCTGACCTCGATATTTACGCTTAGGTGATGGATGAGAATCCTGGCTCCGTGCGCTACTTTGGCAGCACTTCTTCCTTCGCTCATTTACCAGAGTTCGAACTTTCAGCAACAGCGAACTCCTCAAAGTCAACATTCCCTGCGAATAACACTGGTGCCATGGTCTCAGAGCACAGTTTCCTACCGCGCTTCGAGGACAGGGATGGTCAGCAGCAGCCAGCATGGAGGAGACATCTCCCTCAGGAGCTAGAAATCACTTATCAGTTGCATGAGGAGCTTCTTCAGTCTTTTGCTGCCTTCTTCAATCCCTGGTGCTGGGTGAGTGGTGATATCTCTCTGGTTTTTGTGACTATGGAGGAGTAACCGCAACCATCTCCTCTAGATGGTAGACATAGACCTTTTTCGACGAGATTTGGACATGATCTCTCATTCCTCCCACTACCCAACAAGGACAAAGTACTACTCGCCCCTACTTCATAACTCGATTCTTGGTCTCGCCTGTCGGTACGTGACGTCGATTGAGGATGAAGAATGGACGAAGGCTTTCGGCGCCCAAGCAAAGACGTACATCCAGCAGGAATGTGAAAAGCCTATGACCTCGACTGTTAGAGGATTGATGCTACTAGCTAGCATCCATTCTGGGTTGCTGGTTACCAACATCGGATCGCTACATTTTGGGATGGCTATTCGAGTCGCTGGTGAGTTAAAATATCCTTTGAGGCTGGTGCCACCCAGGTAGCCTCGCTTCTAACACCACCATTCAACAGAAACTATGGGTCTCAATGTGGACTGCTCATATCTGGTAAAATCAGGCAAAATCAGCGCTGAGGATGCGTTGGAGCGAAAGAAGACGTTTTGGTCGCTGTATATACAAGTACGTTTAACTACTCCTTCACCTTCCTCATTGTACTGACAAAACCCTATTCAGGATAAACTTTGGGCTATCTCGCTTGGTCGTTCTCCCAGCGTCGTATCGCACAATGTTCCCTTACCCACCATTGAGGCGGAGAAAGATTCCAACCCTTGGCTGCCGCCGGTGTTTGTGTCGACGAGCAAGAATTTCAGCAGGGATCGCGAAGGACTTCTCAGCAGTACTTTCTATCAGACTACGTTGGTGCTAACCATTGCTGGAGAAGTGATGGAGAAGCTGTGAGACTTTGATCGATCATTGAATTTTCATACAAATGGCTGATACTCTTTATGCTTTATGGCTGTGCTACTCAAGGTACGGGATTGGATCGGATGCTACCTCGGGGAAGAGGAAGGTCATTGTTTCTCAGCTTTATTTCTCTCTGGAATCATGGTGGGAAGCATTACCGCCTGCTCTGAAGATTGGGGATCGCGTCGCTGGAAATCCCCTACCTCATGTCATCATACTCAATGTGATGTACTTCGTGAGTCCCTTCGTTTTCCCCTTTTTTCGATGATTGGTTAAATATTGTCTTTCCTAGTTCACTGTCATTCTCATTCATCGCGGTAAATACCACAACTCATCTGACGCAACAGCAGAAGACATCTCCATTAGGAAGTGTGATCACGCCGCATCGAAGATTGTGCAGCTTCTGAAAGTCTATGATAGGGGCATTGGGTTGATGTATTCTCCGTTTACTCTCAGTAAGCATTCGTTCCCTCTCCTTCTCTCTTCTTAGTCGATCGCGTTTCCTGATCAATATTCATTAAGCCCACGCGACCTTTGCAGCATCTTCCATTCTCCTCCTCGGCTCAGTCAGATCTCAAATACGGGCCCCAAGGAAGCTGCAGGAACAAGTACAGCTGCTATATCAATGTATACAGTCACTCAAGTCAATGCGGCACCATTGGTCGCTCCAAACAGCCAAGACGCTTGAAGACCTGCGGGTCGAATGGGGGTTGGTACCTGCTCCTTCACCAGCAGCGTCCTCAGGTTCCTCTACAGAGCAGGCGGTAACACTCGAAGAACAACATCCTCAGTACCTCTTGCAACAGCAGCAGGAACCTCAGGAGTTCGATGGCTCGTTTGGACAGCACGAGGGTCAGTCGTCGGTCGATATCGACGAGGCAGTGGAAGATCTGTACCAGACGCTAATGTTCTGGCAAGCTCAAGGAGCTCTTCCTCTCGAACAAAACTATATGTTTTAGTATCGATACCATCTATGTATGTCTATCTAATGTTGCTCTCTAATTGCACGTAGTACCAGGATTCTGGCTTGATTTTAGAGCTTGGAAGCCACGGCCAGGCGCTTGGGCGTGACGCGATACGATGAGGGAAGCGATTCGTCCCATTGACCCCCTAGTATCAGATTGACAAGTGAAGGAACACAGTGGAAAATTCGAGCCATGCCCTGTCACAACCGAAAATGGAGAAAGTAAATAACGGCGATGGCGATAGCGAGACTTCTGAGATACTCACATGACCACCAAATCCTTAATGGAAGAAAGAAGAAAAGTTTGTAATACACTGTCAGCCTTTATTGAAAAAAATCAACAATCGAGAAATTTTGACTCACCGGCAGCTACGAACTGTCCAGGCTTGTTGGGAAGCTCACCAATGTAAGGCAAACCATCTTCGGTCTACATCAAATCACAACCATTATTTCCATATCCTAATTATGTTGAAGGGCATGAGGAAGACTAACCATGCCGATGATGCCACTCCAACCGGCAACGAAACCATCAGTTGCCCCCTTCGGCCACGACGTAACAATCTTCGTGAACGCGGTTGAACAGTCGTCCGAGGATTGACGGCTCCATGATGAGTCCTTTAAAGGAGGAAACCCAATGAAAAGACGTGCGTCAAGTCAGGACCCGAGGGAGTTGGGGTTGGAAGACTCACATCCGTGGATTTGAATGGTTTTGCTCCTGCCCCCGACATGACTGGCCATTGAGAGATTTGTTTTGTGGTACCAAGAGTGATGAAGCCGTCCTTCCTCTAGAAACAAATAGAAAATAACGAAACCTGTTATTATGCATTACGAGATGATGCTCCGAATGAAAAACTTACAGGCGCGACAGAGTAAAACTCATCGAGTGTAAATCGACAGGAGTATGTATTCTTCATCACCACACTCTCCAGAACCTCCTTCGGTGGTTTGACGGTCAGCGCTTGAATCCTAATCGGCACAATCTTATCTGTCAACTCAGGGACGACAGCTTCAGAGTAAGCGTTGGTACAGTAGACGACCTGATGAGCTTTAACAGCCCCCTTGGGAGTCATAACGGACCAAGCTTTGTTAGAGGATGTGACAGAAGTTACGGGAGTGTGGGTGTAGAGTTGCAGGCCGAGAGAGAGGGCAAGTTTGAGGATTGCGATGGCGAGCTTGCGAGGATGAGTTGAGGCACCCGTCCATTTAAACGCAGAGACACATTCCATTCCAGTTGCCTGTTGGTAGAGGGAAGAGGATCGTCAGTGAAATGTTGTTCGAGTACACCCACAGCATGGCGCGGGCTCACCTTCTTGGCGTCATCTCCATCAAAGAAAGTTACATCTTTAGCCGTACCAGCAGCTCTAGCAAGATCAAAGCTCTCCTTGGCATAAGCAGCGAACGCTTCGGTCATCGCGACGTCGTATGTGTCCGTGACGACCAAGTCACAGTCGATGTTGTGCTTCTCCACAAAAGACTTTACCAATTGTAGTACCAGAGCTTCGGAGTTGAGGATCTTGATGGCTTCTGAAGAATTGAACTTCGATGAGTAGCCTTTGTAGCCTCTGTAGGCGTCTGCCGGAGTGGAAAGTCAGCACCACTGGACACAAGATCGAACTAAGATGATGAAGCCATACCAGGTCTACAATGGCCTGATAGATAAAGGAACATGTCAGCATTTCTGATACAGCAAATAAAGCATCAGCAGCGGTTCGAAGTTTACTCACCGGCATTCCTCCCACTGGCACCACTAGCGACGTCCCTAGCTTCTAATAGCACCACTTGCTTCCCCGTACCTTGCAGTCTCTCGAGAAGTGTTAAAGCAGTCAAAGCACCACAGATTCCAGCACCAATAACGACGACATCAGCCTCAGTGGGGAGCTTAGTGCCCGTCGAGCTGTACGAGTTGAGATCAGACGAGAGAGTGGTCGACTGCCAGAAGGACGTCGATGGGTTCGTTATTGGAAGACTTGAGGTCATTGTTGGAGGAGTTCTGCGTGGTGGTTCAGGTAGAGATGAAGCTGATTCCTAATGGGACGGTTTTGGTCAAGATTTCCGAACCGGAAAATGATTCCATTCGAGCGAGTCAAGGACAGAATTCCCAATTCATCTGCTGCATTCTGAATTGGATGATGTTGAGTATGTCCCAGAAAGGTTGAGAATATGTGGATGCTCTTGAGGTTTTGACAGATTTGTGAAATCAATGACTGCCGGTGAGAATAGAGACGCCGTGATGTGGCAGTTGTAATTAATGTCTGATTTTCTTTACCACTCTTACCCTTTGCAATAGTTCGAATATAGAATATCTACAAACTGATCCTAGCAAGCTGTTTCTGGTGAAAACAGCGTGTTTTGAACAGCAACTACTCTCGAGCAATTTTCAAAACAACCCCAGTTTTGCAAGCTTTAAAGCGCCTTTGTAGCTCCTTTACAACACTAAATCTTGCACTTAACATTATATCCGGCTTTAACTTGCTCATTTAACAATCTCTCTATATCTCGTGGCGCCCGCCAATTTTTATCTCAGTAGACTTTCGAGTTCGGGTTACATCTGCACCATCGCCATTTCTTTTTCGAGTCAGGATGTCGTTCCGACGTCTGAAAGCAGCTTCAACAGCACCACCACCCCAGGGCTCCCTGCTGCCGCCCTCGTACCCAACAGTCCCACACAACTCGACTGGCCTTCAGTCCCTCGACGATATCCTCACGCCCGGCCAACCACAGTCGACACTGTTCACCGTGCTTGCCCCAGACGCTCATTCAAGCTGGTCCAAGCTTTTGGGCAGGTACTGGTCTGCTGAAGGACTAAGAAACGGGCAGAAGCTCGTTGTGTTTGGCGCTACGGATGTCGAGGCGAGCGATTTTGTCGAAGGCTGTATGTGGGTCGATGAAAGGAGACTGCAGGGTTCTGAAGGCAATAAGAGTGGGAATGAGAGTGAAGGGGAGGATGTTGGCGGCGCGCAGGGTGATGATGGGAGGACGAGGATTGCTTGGAGGTATAACAACTTGGGAAAGTTCCAGACGGGGCTCGACGGCTCCTCTGGATCAGGTATGTCTTCAAATTTACGGTCATTTGAAGGTTCTGATATTAATCTTATGGTTTTACTTTGATGTAGGTGCTACCTCATTCACCTACCCACTCACTTTGACATCCCACCTTCCTTCAAACCTGCTTAAGAAAATGGAGGAGGAAGAGCAGGTCAAGTTCATCTGCTCCGAACCTGTACGAAGGAATAGAAAGGGTAAAGAAAAAGAAAATACAGAGGAGGAGTCAATGCTGTTGACTCTGAAGCAGCTTGAGAAGCTTATCGAGGAGGAAGGATATCTGTGAGCGCAACTTTCTAGTTCTCGAATCATAGGCAGCATTTCTTACCAAGTTGCTTTCTCTTTCTGGTTTCCTATGACAGACTACCTGAGCCAGGATCGTCAACTCTACCTCCTCAAAAAGTTCTCCGCATTGTCCTTCCGCCCACACTCTCCACATCAACACTATCCCCTCGCTTCCTTCTCTCCCTTCGCTCCCTCCTCCGCCGGTCCTCATCAATCGCTCTCCTTCTGCCAACTTCCTCAACACCTATCACCAACCATTTATTGAACTTCTCCGATGCAATCATCAAGCTGGACGGCTTCGCATCAGACGCCCTGACGCAGCGTGTCTTCCCGCGCCATAACGGCTTCCTGACGCTTCTCAAGTCCTTCACAGTTGGTGTTCTTACACCCATCAACGGCCGCCTATCTGAACTTGTCGGAGGAAAGGTGTCTGCGGGTGAAGAAAAGCTTGTGTTTAGGCTGAGGAGGAGAGGGTGGCAAGTCGAGCGAGGCCACCTCGATGAAGGCGGCGGTGGGGGGTCCGAGAGGAGGTCGGAGCCCTCGACGGCTAGCGTTTCGAATTATCACACTTCTGCTGCTTCGCATCAACATGGTCATCACTCGCTTGAGGAACACAGTCATGCCACTCACGTTGTCCAGAAATCCATCGCGAAGGTCAGCATTGGTGGGGAGGAGGACGCGGAGATGACGTTTGTTCCAACCGCAATGACGTCCGGTGCTGCAGCAGGTGGTATTAAGTTTGCGGTTGGTGACAGTGCGACGATGGCGACGGCGCTGAGTGTGGGTGCGAAGGAGAAGAAGCCGCTCAAGAGCTCGATGAAGAAGAAGAGCGTTGGGTTCAGCGACGAGTGGTAGCAGAAATTTTATTCAACTGATGGGACTGGAACTTCGTTTTCTGAGCAAGCGAAAAAAGAAACAAAAAAGAAACAAAGCGGCAAGGTCCGTCGTGTAGCGAGCGGTCACACATGCATACCATCAGCGCAAGCCCACACCCATCGAGCTGAAAAAAAGTTAAGGATGGCAGACGAAAACGCACCCCTGTTACCTAGCACCAATGGACCTTCTTCAGAAGAGGGCCATCGCTGGGGATCCAAGAAGTTCAAAGTCATTTCTGGCGTGGTCATTGCCGTTGTTCTAGTCGCTGCCGTCGGCCTCGCCGCTGCTTTCAACCCAGAGAAGGTCAAGAAAGCCATCGAACATGGTCCCGTATGTACAGCTGTTACCTGTAATGGTTAGAATGCGGAGTGAATTACTGACGAGAGCTGCTTTTGTCGGTGGAAAACTGGGTTTGCCAGTCTGACCCATCGGAACGAGCTCTGTGGTTGCTCGACAAGAGCCCTGTGATAGATGGCCATATCGACTTGCCTGAGCTCACTCGAGTGTTGTACTCAAACAACATCAGTTCGTTCGACCTCAACAAGGAAATGGTCAGTCTCAGTCGTACCGTTCTTTTTCGTCATGCGTAGCGGGGCTTGGTCATCTTGAGGACAGAGGGGACGGTTCAGGGAAGTTACATCGGATAAAGATGATCAAATAATTGCTGGTTATCTTTAAGCCTGTTCTGCTGGCTGTTACCTGCTCCTTCTATACTCCATCCGGTGCGCTTCCAAGTTCAGCATGTAGACTAACCCAACACCCGTTGTTGTCTCGTTCCAGCCCATGCACGTCGACATCCCTCGTCTGAGAAAGGGAAAGACTGGTGGCTTCTTCTGGTCTGTTTTCACCAACTGCCCAACTGAGCCTCTTATTGGCAAGGGTGACTTTTTGGACCCTACAGAATCTGGCAAGTTTTCTCCTCCCTACTAGCTCCAATCGCATCAGCTGATCTTTATATCTACTTCGAATTCAACAGTCAGAGATACTTTGTGAGTTGCCTGCGTCTGAAAACTTGTGATGGCTTCATGAGCTGACGGTGACCTATCCCTCCGCAAGGGAGCAAATCGATGTCGCTCATCTTCTCATTGAGAAGTATTCCGACACCTTCGCTCTCTGTACCACTGCTGATGATGTCAGAAACGCTATTGCTGCTGGAAAGATCGCTTCCTTGCTTGGTGTCGAAGGGTAAAGCCTTCCGCTTTCACAGTTCCTGTAATGTTTTCGCTATACTAAAGTCACTCACCCCATTTTTCGACTTCCACTCCCATCGTATACTCTGTCGCAACCTAATTAGTGCACACCAACTCGAGAATTCCCTCCCGGTCCTCCGTGCCTACGCCGCTCTCGGCGTCAAATACGTGACCCTATCGCACTCATGCAACAACGCGTTCGCCGACTCTGCAGGAATCTTCAATAAGGTCACCCCTTACAACGACGGTCTCTCCGATCTTGGTGTCGCGCTTATCTATGAGCTCAACAGACTTGGTATCATGGTTGACATCTCCCATGTTGCGGATACGACCGCGTTGGATGCCCTCAAGGCTACTAGGGCCCCTGTTATGTGGAGTCACTCTGCAAGCAGACACTTTGTCGATATTCAGAGAAACGTGAGTAGAACAGTCTTACACTTTGAGTTTCCAAAGATGATTCTTGCTGACATGTAACTTTCCGTGTCCTCTCGTTCGGGTACCTCCTCATTAGGTTCCAGACTACATCCTCAAAATGATCGGCCGGACTGAAGACAAAGTTGACGGTGTAGTCATGGTAAACTTTGCCCCTTACTTTGTCTACCCAGGCGGAGGCGAAGGCGCGACGCTCGACGTCGTCGCGAACCATATTGATCACATCGCTGGCCTGATTGGACACGAGCACGTTGGCCTTGGATCAGACTACGATGGAATTGAAGCTGGTCCAACTGGGCTGGAAGACGTTTCTAAGTACCCTGATCTCTGTATGTCCTTCACTTCTCCATTTCACGTGAGGCTATTAACTACGCAAAGAGCTAATAGTGTTCCCTTCTTGTGTGTACCGAATAGTTGCTGAACTCTACCGAAGAAACTGGACCGATACCCAACTTGCCATGCTGTCCGGTGGAAACATCTTGAGAATCATGGAAGGTGTCGAGAAGACCAAGAAAGAGATGGAGGGTTTGCCTGCCAGTATGGCTAGATACTCAAAGAGAACTGATTTGGGCACCAGGGCATAGAAGTCAACCTCGGTTGCGTAAAAATTTGAACAGCTTAGTTTGTTTATAAGGCATGGATGTTTTTTGCTGTTGATATCTGCAGAGTCTCTACAATGCGCAAAAGACAGCCAACAAGTTGCACTCCTTATCTCAACAGCTTACCTGGACCTTACATACGCTTTCGCCGACATGTGTAATCGGATGACTCGGTGGAAACACCGTCCGGTGTCGCAAGGAAGGACGTCGACTCAAATCGACCGGTCGCCGTGGCGTCGAATGGTTCGACCACATAAAATGCGGAATCCAGCTTACTTACTCCCCCTCTCTGTCCTCCCAACTCCTATCTTGCCAACTTCTCGACAGTTTTGCTTCGTTTACCAGACCATCAAGAGGTCACCTTGATATCCAGCGGGTAGGAATAGGTCAGCATCTTCAAGTAGGAACTCTAGCCAGCAAATTTAGAGGGCGGAACCTCAACCTAAACAGGCTTTGGAATTAAGTGAGTCGGTGAACTTCCTTCTCACTAGAAATCGTAATTCTTTGAGTGCTATCCTCCAGAAGGACTGCTCGATACCTTCTTTGAGCTGAAGAAACTGACTTGTGTTAACAGTTTCTCCTCATTCAGGAGGCTTACGTACAGGTCCATTAGCCAACCTTTAATCAACTTCTATTTGGATTGTAACCACCTACCAGCAGCTCGTTATAGTCTGTTAGCCTCTGCATATCTTTATCTTCGTGGAGAAGAACCAGGAGTGTGAAGGGTCGTCTTGCTATCTTTAGACGTCGAGCCCTGCTCTCGCGAACTCGCTTACTTCAACTCATAGCAGTGAGTTCTCATTTTGTTTTCTCTCTTCATTTAAAGGAAGCAGTCTGGTTGTCGGTAATCGTATTGGGGAAGGTGTTCCCCATATTGGTCTCGTGCTATGTTGAGTCGGGTGGAAGATCATGCTCTAGCCCCTCCTTGTCTGGGCTTCGGTTCTATCTTGCGCTTTTGGATATCATTCGCTCTTCGTTTGGCTTGAAGTACTGATTGCTTTTCTCTGATCAATCCAGTAATTCAAATCTTTACTCTCATTCATCCCATCTCGTCCAAAACATCTCACTAAATCTAACCGCACGTAACCATGCCAGGCTCAATCTTCTTCCCTCTTCCCTCTCCACTCAACAAGAAACAATGGTTCTATCTCGGGGTACTTCAGGGGGTAGGGGCTGGAGTAATAGACGGTGGTATTAATTTTGCGATCGCAGTTGGCATGTACAGGAATCAGGAGGATGTGAAGATGTGGGTTTTCAAGAAGAACACTATCGCTGGTGATTTAGGGGTCACTTGTTTAATCCAGTGTGCTGTATCGGTGAGTTAAAACTTGTTCGACTCGTGCCGGAGTTGTCGTGCTCCCTGTAGCTACCGAACTCAGGCTTACTCTACCTTTTTCTTCCACCGCCGCAGATGTTGATTACCTGTAAGCGCCTTGCCATCTCATAACAGTTTCTCCGCTTGCTCCCATTGACCCTTCTGTTCTCAAATTTAGCTACTCTCGTTCACACCGATCTCCACCACTCTGCAATCACACCTCTTCCTTTCGTCTTCCCGCATCTCTCGCATCTTCCAGACCCACAGCCCTTCGTCTCCAAAATCTTTGGAAAAGATGTTCCGCTCATGGGAGAGCCCGAGAAGATTGAAGAACCTCCAGTTGTCGAGTCAAGGAACAAATTCGTCCACTACTGGCTCATGTTGATCAGGTTCATCTTGGAGGGTACAGAGAGGAACATGTTGTTGCAGCGAGTGAGCGCTAAGATCTGGTTTGGGAGGTTGATCACTACTGCTCTTCAAGGGTTGGGTATTGGTGTTCTCGTTGGATTCCCGCTCTGGTGCTTGGCTATAGTCATCTTGGGACCTATATATGGTACTCGTAACATGGGCGGTCATTGGGCGCCTCAGGTAAGCAAGCCATCTTAAATAATTAGATCTTACGGATTGAACTGATGGCAGCTTATTGTCCCGTTGGTCACAGTGTATCAAGCTTGTCTTCGCGTTCCTCCTCGGAATCCTCACCAACCCTTTGATCGCCGTGATTGCACTAGGATCTCAATCTGAGCAACGACTCCTCCTTCCAACGACCCAAACTACGGCACCAGTAGATGCTCCACCCACTGTCTCATCTGCGGACTCATCCCCTCCAGCTGTTGAGAAGCCACTTCCAACACCAGCGACGCCAACCCGAAGACCGAGAGCCTTCACCGCATCCTCCATATCAGCACAAAGCTTTAGCTCTACTGGTGGAAGAGCTCAACGTCCGCGAGCTGGATCAAGAGCTTCGATCAGTACAGTTTACAACAACAACGTCAACAACACAACGGTCGTCGACTCTGAAACTACGTTCGGCGCTGTTGGAGCTGGTGCTGTTGGGGGAAGCACCTCCTTGCTTGCTCCTCCAGGTAGAAATAGAGGGGCCTCAGTCTCGTCCTTGACCGTCCCACCATCACCATCCTCGTTTGGAGCTCGAAGAAGCTCCATCTCCTCAAACGCCGAATCCACAAGACGAACGAACCTCGCATTGAGCCCAACTCTGACACCAGCTTCACCACCTATGATACCGAAGGACTCGATGATCCGGTCGCCGGCTCTGGTCTTCAACGAGCTTGACGCGCCGAGGGAAAGCGTCGAGATCCACGCCGAGAGAAACGCGGCTATCGAGCAGAAGGAGCAGGAGGAATCAATAGCAGCCAAGCTTTCTTAGAAAGGTTGAGAAATTGCACGGGCTGATGATGGGATTGCTGCAGACAAAATCTATTGCGATCCATCTCAAAACCGCCTTTGCTTAGCTTATAAACTCTCATTCGCTTCACCTTTATTATACATGCCGCTTGTTGTTTATATACCCTAATCAATTCTAGCTATTCATAGACCACTAATATGTATCCTCCCATCGTCGTCCATCCACTCTACTTTTGAAAGTGGGTATGATTCCAGAAAAGCCTAGTCAATTCAGCTCTCAGCACTCGCTTTGCGTACGTACATAGCAAGCGACCGAAAGCTGCATGTGGACGACGTTCTTTTCTGTAGGAGGATGTACCTACTGCAAGTGCTATTTCTCACCATCACCGACTTGATCTTGAAGGAACTCCTGAGGCTGTCCTTTTCAGTCTGAAATTCCGCCCCGCGCCCTTCCCACCTCAGGTTCAGCCCTCTAAAGCTCTGATTTTAGGTCTCCAGTTCTTCAATTCGTTCTTGAGAAACCCGACATAGATTATTTCCATCTTGTCTTCAGCTTCTGTCTATCTATCTCAAGTTAAGTAGTTCTAAGTCAGATTGCACGAACGTGGTGTTGGTGTGGCCACTAACATGTTGCTATGGGATTTGTTTGTTTACTTTTCGTTAGTGACTGCTCCTGTTGGTTTTCTCCCTGCCACCTTCTTGCAATCCCTGCTATGCTCTGTAGGCTTCTCCTTGAATGTCAGCTTCAGAAGACGGACGTTTCTCACTGGATAGGTTCTCAGTTTGCGTGCGCCTCTTCAGCTGTCACCAAACACATGTCGAAGTCTTCTTGGAGCGCATCGGACCATCAGATGACAGGATGTTACTCTATATTTTCCTCCAATTAGTAACGCTTTCCCAAGGGACGTCTCAGGAGGCTAGAGGTAGCATGCGGTCCAACTGAATAGACCCATCGAAGTTTCGACTCGCTGGTCGCTCGCTGTTCCAACATATAAACGTGACACCACTGTCTTCTCGTCAATTTTTTTATCGACATCTTCTCTGTGGTTCATATTTCTCAATGAGGCAGGCATAGACGAGCTGCCTCTTATCTCTTGCCAAGGCGGATCACGATGCGACCCTGCCAGCTCCCTTGCCCTCGTTCCCTTGCTCCCAACATTGCGATGCCTAACGCACCCAGTCGCGGTGAAGCGTCGGTAAGGAAGCACCATTGGTGGCAATCCGGGAGCAGAAGAGCAGAATCAAAACAACACTTGGTGGCGGGGGTGGTCTAGTCCCGCTCTGACAGCGGCGAGAATTTTTTGCTTTTTTTCTGGCGGAGCACCCGGTTCAGTTCCAGAAATGTTGTCCATACGAAGTTGGGACGCACACAAAGTTGCGCTGCTACGGGAAGCTTAATCTGAATTGCAGAACCTAGCAGCGAATGCAAGCGTGTGCTTGCCTGTCCCCATGCCCTCACGCTGGCGCTCCCAGCTTGACTCCTCCCCTTTCACCACACCCACCCGGGGGATTGTAAACAAACCAAGAAAATTTGTTTTTTTTGGTGCCAACTGGATCCGTGACATGTCTCCAGGTCTGGATTGCGATCGCGCGAATGCCATCCCCGTTGCCTCCGCTTAAAACCTTGGCTGGAGTATTTTGAACTCGTCCCGTCCGTGCAGCCCTTATCACCCTCGTGTGGAATGGGGGTGGGACAGACCCGTGACTGAGCGTGCAAGTCTAGGTTGTGAGATAGCAAGCAAAAAAAAAAGTGTATAAAGCCTCCATCGCTTTCCTTTTTTCGGTAGAGTTCTTAGCAGACCCCCTCCCACTTTCGCTACCCTCTCTCTCCCCCAAGATGTCGAGCATTCTTGACGAGAACGAACTGAAGGAGAAGTCCTCCTACACTGTTCCCACCCTTGAGTCCGGTTCTGGTGAAAAGGGCCATGAAAAAACAACAGTCGAGGCTGTTGCTACATCTGCCAACTTGAAGAGAACCCTCCTCTCTAGGCACATTTCTCTGATCTCTATTGGTGGTGGTGAGTCTGTGCTTGCAATCTGCACGTGCGATCTGCGCTTTTATTGACATTTGTACTTCTCCTGTCTGTTCTCAGTCATCGGTACTGGTCTCTTCTTGGGAACTGGAGGTGCGCTGCATAATGGTGGACCTCTTGGTCTCTTGCTTGCCTATTCCATCGTAAGTACTCGATGTGAATTATGGAAGAACGGAATTGGATATGCTTCGAGAGAGGAGACAAGACTGACACGCGCGTATTTTTTATTTAAGATGGGCTCGGTGTGTTTCTCAGTAATGGTGGGATTAGGAGAAATGATCAGCTTCCTTCCCATTGAGGGAGGCCACATCTCACTGGCATCAAGGCAAGTATGCAGTCCCTGACTGTCCAAAAGCTCAGTTATTTACCCTGCGCTCCTCTCTTCTCTTCAGATTTGTCGACCCGGCCTGGTCCTTTGCTCTTTCGTTCAACTACGCCTATAACTGGCTGATTATCTTGCCTGCCGAACTCTCTGCTGCCGCTGTCCTCATGTCCTACTGGGTCCCGGTCTCTAAGGTTTCTGCTGCTGTCTGGATCACCATATGTATGGTTGTCGTCGTTGCCATCAATCTTTTCGGTGCCAGAGGTTACGGAGAGGCAGAGTTCATCTGTGAGTAAATCACTCAGGTACCCTTTTCTGCGTTCTCGTCTCCTCTCCTGACACGCTTATACCCCATCCGCCTCAGTCGCTTCCATCAAGATCCTCACCATCGTCGGCTTGATCATCCTCGGTATCGCAATCAACTGTGGAGCTGGACCAGCTAACCAGGGTTACATTGGCTTCAGGTAAGTGAGGTGTACATTGACGGCTACCGATGATGTGAACTTTTTTGACAAAGTCGCACTCGTTCTTTCCGCAGATACTGGAGGGATCCAGGTCCTTTCACTCAGTACAACGGCTTTGAAGGAAGCTTGGGAAGATTTTTAGGGTAAATCTTTTGGCCATCTGTAGCTCTGCTGCCACGCGACGTCCTTCTGACAGTGTTTTTGTTGTTCACCAGATTCTGGGCTGTCATGACCCAAGCTGCCTTCTCCTTCATCGGAACTGAAATCGTTGCTATCACTGCCGGTGAAGCTGCAAACCCAAGAAAATCCATGAAGAAGGCCATCAAGAGAGTTTACATCAGAATTTTGGTCTTCTACATTCTCGGTACATTCATCATCGGATTGATTGTCCCATCCAACAACTCTCGTCTCGGTCACGGTCACACCGCTACCGCCTCTCCTTTGTGAGTCTCGTTGTATTTGTGTCACCACTCACAATGTTCTTTGGCTAATCGCTTCTAAAACCACAGCGTCATTGCGATCGAGAACGCTGGAATCAAAGTTTTACCCTCCATCATCAACGCTTGTCTTCTCACCTCTGCCTGGTCCGCTGCATCTTCCGATCTGTACACCTCGTCCCGATCCTTGTACGCTGTGAGTATATCCCCAGCGTCTGAACATCTCACCGCCTTACTTACCTCGTAATACCACAGATCGCTATCAATGGAGATCTCCCACGCATCTTCACCCGTACTACCAAGGGAGGCTTGCCTTACGTCGCTCTCGCCGTCGCCAGGTGAGCACATTCCGCTCATTTCATATTTAGGTCAAAGCACTAACCCTCATTTCCACAGTTGTTTCTCCTTCTTGGCTTACATGGGCATTTCATCCGGAGCTGGTACTGTCTTCGGATACTTGGCTAACCTCACTGCCGTGAGTACCATCCGCTTTAGCTCAACACGAAAGACTAGGTTCTGACAATCATCTCTCGTCACAGATTGCTGGTCTTATCTCCTGGTTCGCTATCTGTGTCACTTACTTGCGATTCAGAGCCGGTATGGAAGCTCAGGGAATCGACAGATCTACTCTTCCATTCACGTCCAGATTCTCAAAGATCGGCGCGTGGTACGCGATCGTTATGATCATGATTATCAACTTCACTTGTGCTTGGTACAACTTCCTCAAGGGAAATTTCAGTACCTCAGACTTCATCACCAGTACGTTTCATAAACAATTGCTGAATTCGCATGTTGTGACAGCAGCGTCTGACATTATTGGTGTTCTTCAGATTACTTGCCTTTGGCTGTCTTCCCAATCCTCTACTTCGGTAAGAAGTTCATCTCAAAGACCAAAATTGTTCGGGCCAGCGAGATGGACTTCATTTCTGGAATCAAGGAGATTGAAGCCGATGAGTTCGATGAGCCAGTTCCTACTACAATTGGAGGAAAGATCTGGGCCAACTTGATGTAAAGAAGCAGTGTACTTATATGTCTGGGACTCATTCTGGTAACTAAGAGATTATATTGTGGTTCTAATTATTAGCTTTTTGTATGTTTTCTTCCCTCTGTCGGGAAGACTGCATTGTATACATTGGCTCGCGTTAGCATGATCCAATCTTTCAGAAAGGCATCCGGATGGTCACTGAAATGTTGTACTCGTGCCTATTGCTAATTCAATTCTGTCCTTCAAATTTTTTTGAACACATAAAAAGTAAATCCTTACTGCATTGACATTAAACTAGTTTTTCTTACTCCTACTTCGCTTCCTCTTCCCTTGTCCTTCTTTACCATCACTGGCAGCTGCCTTTCTCTTAACACTAGCCACCAGATCATCAAGTTTGGGCTCATGATAGTCTCCACCAGAAGCCTTCTTGGCCGTCGCAGTGGTAGGGGTAGCTTCCATCTGAGAATCTCTTTGACGAGCTCGCTCTGAGAGAAGCAGAGACATGGACTTGGTTTTTTTAAATCTGAATACAAAGCAGGAAAGATGAGATTATTTCATCGACACTATCCAAAAACACGAAAGGAGCACGTACTGAGGATTCGACGGATCGATTGCAAATCTGTGATCCTCATTGATCTTCTTGAATCTCTCATCCTTGAGATTGATCTCGAAAGTGCCATCGCCCAACTCTTTACTTTCTTCCTTCTCAATCTGGGATTGCTGCGTACCTTTCCCTTTCCTAATACGGTTCTTCTTCTTCGATGAATCTCCCTTCTCAGCTTTGATGATGTCGGTCAAAGAGAAGTGCTTCTCATCAGGAATAGCTTGGAGACCAGGAGTTGGGAGAGTGAT
This sequence comes from Krasilnikovozyma curviuscula, assembly GCA_014825775.1. Lineage (NCBI taxonomy): Eukaryota > Fungi > Basidiomycota > Tremellomycetes > Cystofilobasidiales > Mrakiaceae > Krasilnikovozyma > Krasilnikovozyma curviuscula. The sequence goes on along the minus strand of MVAQ01000011.1, from coordinate 146,822 downwards.
GAGGTCGAGTTCTGCAATGTTCGTTTCAGGCTGAGACTTCTTCGATGATTTGGCGGTTGGGATGGATTTTGCTGAGTTCTTCTTGAGTCTACGAAGATGGTCATTCTGTTCCTCCTCATCGTCATCGCTGGTGTCTTCATCACTTCCAGCAAAGAAGTCGTCTTTTGAAGTAACGTCCTTCTTCTTCTCTTCAGATTTTTCTTCTCTCTCGTCTTTCTTTCTCGCCTTCTTCTCCCTCATCTTCCTCTTGTACTTCTCCAGCGTGGTCTCGTTCTCATCACCGCCAACCAATTTGGACGAGAGGCCAGCCGTGAAAGTGACCTCCATATCACCTTCAGGAGCATTTTCACCTCCGCCGAATACTTCGTTCTGGCCACCTTTTCTACCACCAGCTGGTCGCCGGTCGTCCATGTCGATGTCACCAAGCAGCAGGTCTCGTAAGTTGGAAGCGCCTTCTTCGCCGTCGTCCGTGTCTGAGCCAGAAGCGATCAATGCTGAGAAATCTTCGTTGTTGATTTCTTCTCTAGTGTGAGGTTTCCGTGTTAGAGCAACTCGCTCAGGTGCGTCGTCATCCCAAGTGAGCTTGACGTTAGAGTGTCGCAATGCCTGATGCGAACCAAAATAAATAAATAAATATAATAGAAAATGAAACGAGACGAGAGCACAGACAAGTAATAAAGTAAAATACTCACGTCTGTCACGAAATCTAAAGCTTTGTAACCCGCTGGAACACTAGTAGCTTCGTCGCTGGAATCACAATATTAAAAGACGTAAGTATGAGATTCACCAGCACCTGGCTAGCATAACTTCCTATTACTAACCGTGGTTCATCTTCGAACTCGACATCATCACCCACTGCCCGGATATCGAAGACATTCGCAGTTCGTTCGAATTCAGTTCCATCACATTCGGTGTGAATGTACGCGGCTGCTTCAGGCGAAGAGAACGTAGCGATGGCGTAGTAATAACTGCAAGAAGAAATAAGAAATAAGGTCAAAGAGGAGCTAAAAACATCCCAAGCGGAAGTCGATACTTACCGAAGACGTTCAAGTTGGTACGCTCGCAGAGCATCCATATCAATCTCTTCTCCTTCATCCTCCTCCACTTCGAAATTGTCCTCCTCCTCGTCCTCACTCTCTTCTAGACCATCCTCACCGAAGTTGACAATCTTTCCAGATGATTGAGTTTTGGCCTCTTTGTTGGCGACGAACACTTCTTTTGGTGGGCCCTCCATTTCTTCTCTCCCAAGCCTCTCTTTACCAAATTCAGAAGGATATATCCTGACGGCCTTGACAGTCCCATGAGACTTCTCTTTATCTTCAAGTAGAGATTGGAATACCTTGAACAGGTGAGTCGAAGTGATGTGATCCCAGTCCAGGTTGATGATGGCTAGTCGGTTGGTGGTGATTTCAACCAATTCTTCCTCTTCGCCTTCATATTCTTCTTCGTCTTCATCATCTGTTGGTGGGAAAGCTGTGATTGGAGCATCTTCATCTAAATCAACTTCCAGATCTGAGTCCATGTCTTCCATTGTTGCAACTGCTCTCGCTTTTCCTTTTCCCTTTGACTTGGAACCACCAAACTCGACGACAGACTCAGTTTCGCTATCTTCATCCTCCTCTTCATCGGAATCTTCTTCTGAACTTGAACCAATGACCCCCTCACCACGAGCATAATCAATAAAACCTTTCTTCGATCCTTCGGCTTTGTTGTTGTCCTCGTCGTCTTCAGCTACTCGGTAGAATCTTTTGAGCTGATCAGATTGAGCTGATTTCGAAGCTTTACGACCGTACTTGTCAATTTTGACTGATGAAAGCGAGACACTTAGTGTTAAGACTTCCCCCGGAAAATGTCACCTACTGCTGCCACTCACCTTTATTCAGATTTCCATCCTTTCCAAAAACTCCTCCTTCGTCCAGAACAGCTTTGAATCTGTCGTCAACCTCAACCTTAAACTTCTTCTGAGCTGACTTCCTGAACCTAGGATCGGTCTTGAGAGTTTTGAACCTTGGATCCGACATTGCTCGACCTATCTTTGTTACGTTTCACATGAAGAAAAAGGTTAGCGTACACAGAATACCTTCTGGGTGAAGTTTGACAGAAGAAGCTCACCAAATTGGTAGGATAGCAATAATTACGACTGAGAAAGACACCAGGATTAGAAACGGGGTCAGTTTTAGCTTTCAAGACATTGCTTGAACCTTTTAAAGATATGACTGACTGAATCTACAACTGTGATTTCCTGAACAGATGTATTGCTATCGTTTCAGGCTCTGCAGATGTTGGAAGTTTGAATCCAGAGTGCGAAAGAGTCGCCGCTGGGACAAATTTGTTAAGGCTCGGCGAGCTTCTAGAAATTCTTCAAGGTTGTCTCGCTGGATGTTACGCTGTAGAACAGATGTATATATATAACTCATCAAGGTTGCTGAGTTACTGTACATTTTGAGCAAGAAATGGAGGTTGCTGATCTGCCAATCGCCACCAGCTCTGCAGCTCACCCAAGCCTCACCTCAAAGCAGCTAAAGCCTGGCGCTGACTCCCCCTTGTCCTAAGCTAGTTCCACCATCAAGTGGAATAACAGATCCTGTACAATGAGCACTAGCTTTGCTGCCCAAAAAGATCGCCAATCCAGCCATATCCTGACTGTCGCCAAACCTCCCTGTAGGCGGGAATCCGCCAACACCACTCGTGGGGGCAGTTTCTGAGTTGGAGAGTTTCTGGAACGAGAAGGAAGTCATTCGACTTGGGAAGACACCTGGTGCGATCGCGTTAACGCAGACGTGTTTTGGTGCGAGAGACAGAGCAAGTACTCGAGTAAGGTGTGAGAGAGCTGCCTTTGAAGCAGCATCTGTGGAGAATAATTTTTTTAAGAAGTAGAAATTGATAGGTTTGATAGAGAAGTAATAACTAGAGCGCAACTTACAAGAAAATGTTCCCGTTCCCTCAGCTGACAGACCGTCTTCTGCATCTGCAATGATACCAGCGATAGATGAAATGTTGATGACATGTGCAGGATCTACGCGTCATGGCAAATGGTAAGATTGTGACTTGAAAGAATTGGCCAGCAAAGGGCTAATCATGCAGGCATACCCAGCGCAGTTGCATCTTTCACTAGGAGAGGTAACAGTGCTACAGTGAGGTAGTATGTACTGTAATGAAATGTCAATACGACAGCTCCCAGAAGAGTACGGCTAGATAAATGTCACTGCACCTTTTCACGTTCAGAGCCATCACTCTGTCCCAACCGTTTTTCTCAGGGAAATCATCCATAGGAGCGCCCTAGGCAGAACAATTATGTTTTTCAGACATCCCACCGTCCTAGCTAAAGGCGTAAGGGGAAGAAACGAGAACTCACCCAGCTCATGCCCGAGTTATTGACCAGGATGTCCAGCTTGCCCTCTCGTTTTTTAATGTCATCAGCCAATTTGTCGCATCCAGCCTTAGACTCCAGATCAGCTTTGATAGCCACACATTTACTTGGTCCGCCCAGGGAATTGGCGAGTTCTTCCAGTGCGGGAAGGGAGCGAGACGCGATGTAGACTAAAGAGAGGAGAGAACTCAGTCAGCACACCCAATCAAGCTAACGTTTCTATTGCGGAGTGCAACAATATATTGACTCACCTTTGGCACCGTTCTGAACGTAAGAGATGGCTATCATTTTCCCGATTCCAGTAGCAGCACTTCAGTGGAGAAGGAGAGAGTTGAGTCAGCAGCTGCTATATAGAAACTCTCGTGTCCCATACAAGCATTTCAGTTCTCATTTGATCCACTATGGCCTCACCACTGATTACACGATCCCATCTGAAAGAGAGTCTTTGACAATCAAGAACCGGCTATGTCACTCACCCGGTGACTAAAGCCACTTTTCCCTGCAGGTTGAACAAGGACCCAGCCGTTAAATCTGTAGAGACTGTCGTTGTTGACACATCTTTTCTGGCCATCGTAAACGTTGATAGAGAGGGGGGCTTTTCTGAGTCCAAAGACAAGAACAGAGGAAAGCGTTATGATTTCGTTGGTATCACAACTCCAGTGGGATGCAAGTCAAGCTTTACAGATGTACTTTGAGTTGGTATTGATAGAGATGAGGACTATGTGTCGTTTTCTATCACGTTTTGTAGCTTTCGAATGGTCGACGTCGCTAAGCAACTAGTAGCGGGGAAAAGATCGCGGTGGGGCGTCTACATCATCAGATATCGACATCAAAGGGGAATCCACCAACAGGTTTATCTCATTTGACCCCATCTATTGTCTTGCTTTAGTAAGAGTCAGCATAGGGGAACAAAATCTGCATAAAATATCTTAAAAAGTCCTTTGTGGCTCCTGCACCTTGAAGTCAGCAAAACTATTTATTGCTACAAAATCAACCTATTCGGAGATGGTGAACTTGTTCTTGTAGAAAGCAATGTGGTTCTTGATCTGTTTGGCTGCGTCCTTTGGCTCAGGGTAATACCAGGCACTATCAACCGACGACTCATCTCCAACAGAGACGGTGTAGTAGGAAGCAAGGCTGAGAATGAATTCGATAGACGTCAGACCAGTAGAACAAGACATCATGAGGGGTAGCTTCTCACCCTTTCCAAGGACAGGTAGTGTGAGAATCGGTCTTGCTCAAGTACTCCATCTTGACGCTCTCTGGAGGGAAATAGAAGTTACCCTCGACAGTCTCAACGGTTTTGGATTCAGCAATGATGGTGTCTCCGAGTTTGATGGTGTACATTTTGGGTAAGTTGTGGGGGATGAGATCGGGTCGAAGATCAGACGACATATAGTGGGCTTCGTCAGCATAACTTGTGACTGTTCTAATTTTTTGTGAAATTTCTCCGATCCCATCGCATTACAAGAAAGAGACCATGGCCTTAGACTTATGCGATGCTTCTCGAAAGAAGCTGTAATAGTCTGATAAAAGAACGGAGAAGCATGGACGCGTGATGTTGCTATCACTACACAACGCTTCGTCCTCGTCTCCTCGCGTCCACTTTCATAAATTTTAGAAGTGAAACTTCAGCTGGTTTCCTTGACGAATCGACATGAAAAAGTACATCAAGCAGAGAAGCATGGGCTGGCACAAGACCTAAGATCGATTATCAAAGGAAGCTAGTTCATCAGAAAGAGGCCCATGCCCAACCGTAACAAAAATAAAAACAATCAAAAACGAAAGGTGATAAAGAGCTTCACAACGAAGCAAGGGAAGCGAAAGGAAGAAGAGATGCTTAGGCTGAGGAAAAGAAATACAGTCAGCCACTAGACGGCGCAGAAAGCAGCGAAACCAAGACGAAGATAGTGAAACTAACCTGGAGCAGCACCCTTCTTGCCTTCTGGCTTAGCGGTCTTGGCGGGAAGGAGCTCAGCGTGGATCTGTGGCAGGACACCACCTTGAGAGATGGTGACATGACCGAGGAGCTGTGGAAAAAGGGTCAGAGGACACGAAGGAGTGAGTCAACGATCTCAAAGACCAATGGGTAGGATGCTCACCTTGTTCAACTCCTCGTCGTTTCGGATGGCGAGCTGCAAGTGTCTGGGGATGATACGGGACTTCTTGTTATCACGAGCAGCGTTTCCAGCCAACTCGAGGATCTCAGCAGACAAGTACTCGAGAACAGCAGCGAGGTAGACTGCACAAAAGAGGAGAGGAAGGCAGTGTTAGTAACAAACAACAATAGGGAAGGGCTGGTGTGTCTCGTGTCGTGGTCAACTCACCTGGAGCACCGGAACCCACACGCTGAGCGTAGTTGCCCTTCTTCAACAGTCTGTGAATACGACCGACAGGGAATTGGAGACCGGCCTTGGACGACCTGGAAGAGGACTTGGCAGAGGTATCACCACCGACCTTTCCACCGGCCTTTCCACCTGGTAAAGCACGAGGAGTAATGAGCATTGGTCAGAACAATAAAAAACCCATCGAGAGCGAGACGTCTCGTAGCAACTGACCTGAAGCTTTTCCACCTGAAGACATAGTGAGGATATATAAAACGTGAAGTTTGAGTTGGATTTGAGAAGAATTGGTCGTGGTTGGAGAGAGGGGGGAGGGAAGGGGCGTATGAAACTCGCTCTTAAAGGGAAGGCGCACCTCACCAAAACATTGGGACGCACCAATGTTTTTTGCCCCTCGACTTTGATACGCAATAAAGTTCTTTGGTCTCGCTATATAAGGAGAGGCATAATCCACAGTCCGTTGTAGCCCCAACCACATCTTCTGAACTCTACCTTACTTTGTAAGTTTCTTCTCTAGCTTCGAAGGAGCACAAACCAAAACTCGGTCTCGCTGACCTTTCGACGCGCTGTTTGGTTTTGGCTACTTTTGTGCACTATCCTGTCTGCTCTCTCCCAAACAGCAGTAATCCTCTTCTAAATCATCTACAATGGCCCCCAAAGAATCCAAGCCTGCTTCTACTGCCGCTAAGGCCCCAGCTTCCAGTGAGTAGTCGATCTCGCCATTCCTTCATTGCGTTAGTTTTTTTTTTTTGTCTGACCTCCCTCCCTGGTCGTCTCGTTTCTGCAGAGGCTCCAGCTTCAAAAGCCCCAGCCAAGAAGGCACCCGCTAAAGCTGCTAAGACTGGTAAGTACCTTTCGTTTTGCGTTCCTCCTCGGATGGCCGCTAACTCGCTTGATTACACGTAATCCAGCCAAGGCACCAAAGGCCGACGGTGAGAAGAAGAAGAGAACCAAGAAGCGTACGGAGACCTACTCTTCCTACATCTACAAGGTGCTCAAACAAGTCCACCCGGACACTGGGTATGTCGTCTCTTCCTTCACTCCCACTCGTTCTGGCTAGTGTGCTGACCTCATTTGCCATCACACCAAACAGTATCTCAACCAAGGCCATGTCTATCCTGAACTCCTTCGTCAATGACATCTTCGAGCGTATTGCCTCTGAGGCATCCAAGCTCGCGTCGTACAACAAGAAGTCGACCATCTCATCCCGAGAGATCCAGACCGCCGTCCGACTGATCTTGCCAGGAGAACTTGTAAGTCGCGAAGCCTTTTCTTATCAACCAGAACCCTTGCTGACTGGTTTGTGGTACAGTCCAAGCATGCTATTTCGGAAGGAACAAAATCTGTCACCAAGTTCTCTTCATCCAAGTAAACCTTGGACGTGATGATCTTGATTTTCTCTCCGGTCGCGCTTTTGACTGCCTTTCGATATCTTCGCTTTTGCTTGTTGTTTGAGGATAATATATCATATTATCTGCTTTTACCATTGCTACTCCTCGAGTGCAAGAATCGCAAAAGCAGCTTGTGGGATATCGTGGAATCTTGCGAACACGCCGTCAAACTTCGGACCTGTCGTCTATTATATGACCACCACCCACCCTGTGAGCATCACAAAGCTGAGAAATTAAACCTCTGGAATATTTCTTGCATCACACCAAATGTAATATACCAGGTAGCAAATTCATCCCATAAACGGAGCTCACACGATATATGAATTACAAACCCAAAGGAAGAACAGAGCAAAAACGAAGGTCAAAGTAGACCGCAAGAGTCCAGGGTGTGAAGAAAGGGAGTAAGCATGTGCTTAAGCACGTTCACCACGGAGACGTCTAGCGAGTTGCAGATCCTTTGGTTGGATGGTGACACTGTTGTGCCGCAAATTTACAGGAAGCATCAGTACAGGAAGGCAGGAAGTGGATGAAATGAATAAAGTAGATAAAGCAGATGAGAGAAACGTACCGTTTGGCGTGGATAGCAGCCAAGTTGGTATCTTCGAAGAGGGAGACAAGGTAGGCTTCAGAAGCTTCCTGGAGTGCCATGACGGCGGACGACTGGAATCGCAGATCTACCAAAGAGAACAAGGTCAGCGTGAGAAAAGTGGGAAGAAAATGGAAAGGAGGCCAACGTACCAGTCTTGAAGTCCTGAGCGATTTCACGGACAAGTCTCTGGAAGGGGAGCTTCCTGATCAAGAGCTCAGTAGACTTCTGGTATCTTCTGATCTCTCTCTGTATTACAGCAAAGGTACACATGGTCAGCGACAGTGACGAAGTGCCCAACCTGCGGAAATCACTCACGAGAGCGACCGTTCCAGGTCTGTATCTGTGTGGCTTCTTGACACCACCAGCGGCTGGGGCTGACTTCCTGGCAGCCTTGGTAGCGAGCTGCTTTCGTGGAGCCTTTCCTCCGGTGGATTTTCTTGCGGTTTGCTTTGTTCTGGCCATTGTGATTGAGACTGAAGACGTAGGTGAGTAAACTGTGGAAGCAGCCAAAGGGACTCGATTACTCACTGCAAAATGGGAGATAGATTTTGGTTGGGGGGTGGAACTGAAGGCCCTGTAATTCCTCTTTCATATATACCAGGACGAATATAACATTGAAACGCATCAAAGGCTTGGAAAGTCAGCAAAAGTTAGCCGCGAAAGCGCGCCGCGAAAAACATCAAGAATCGAACGTACCAAAGTTTCTCTTCCAACCTATATATATAGAGGGAAGCATCAGAGATCCTCCCTTCTCCTCAACCACCACTCGACGCAACCTTCCCTCAAACCCCCCTTAAGTAAGTTTCGAGCCTGCACCTGCTGCTATCCCAGCTGCTACTTATCAGATCCTCCCTCTTCTCTCTTTCAGTCTTAACGAAATCAATATGTCTGGACGTGGAAAAGGAGGAAAAGGACTTGGAAAGGGAGGAGCCAAGAGACACAGAAAGATTCTGAGAGATAACATCCAGGGTTAGTCTACAACTCACTGCCTGCCTGCTGCTATGGATCGTTTGCTGACCCTTGTTCATCTCAACGCCTCAGGTATCACCAAGCCAGCCATCAGACGTCTTGCACGAAGAGGTGGTGTCAAGCGTATCTCTGGCTTGATCTACGAAGAGACCCGTGGTGTCCTCAAGATTTTCCTCGAGAATGGTGAGAAGATAAAACGTTCTTACAGGCACGGGGACTGTATTGCTAACCTCTTCTCTCTTCTCCAGTCATCAGAGATTCTGTCACTTACACTGAGCACTCCAAGAGGAAGACCGTCACCGCTCTCGATGGTACGTGTTCCTGTTCAACGCTTCCTGACTCGCCATGATATTTCTGGATTCTGATCTTGCTCCTGATTCTTCCAGTCGTCTACGCTCTCAAGAGACAAGGCAGAACCCTTTACGGTTTCGGTCAATAAGCATCTTGCTTCACCCTGGGCCATCACTACACCTTCTGCCCACCGTCTTTCACAACCCTACTTCGTTTTCGCTTACTCTCGTTATGAAGGCAATTGATCAGTGATGAATATGCTTTCCCAATACTCTATTTAAACCTATAAATGCAAGCCAGCACGTAAAATTGGACGAAATTGAAAGTTAAATGAGCAGCGGCTGAAAGCGACGGCGTCTCACGTTGGTCCCATTCCCTATCCACTACAACGTTTGGTTGGATAAACCTTTCAAACAAGTGAGTTTCAACTTATTTCTAATTCCTTGTCACTGGGGTCATACAGACACCTTTTCCATTTATTTCTTGAGAATGAAAATCACTCTCAATGTTCCCGCTGGAAGCTCGAATGAAGACATCGAGATAAACCTCATTAACGGGGCCAGCAGCAACGGTACTGAAGCAGAAGCAGCTACCAATATAACTTCCCTCTCAGCTCTCAGCCTCTCAGAATCCACTGCTTCATCAGCTTCAGCGCCCAAAAACAAAAAATCAAGAACGCCTTGGAAACCGGATGAGGTATACGAACCCCTCCCCCCTCCCAAAGGTGACATCTACGCTGCACCGTGGACTCCAGAACGAGAACCACCTATCTTGTTCATAAGTGCGTCCCTTCGATCCCTCTTGATGAAAAGGTCGTCCTCAAAAATAACTTGAACGCTTGCTCTTCTCCGCTTAGACGCGAGCGTTGTGGACGTTGCCTCTGCATCAGTCCTTCCCTCCCACTCAGTGCTCATCAAAGAAGGCCTTGTCATCTCTGTGAAACCAACTGCAGAGGCCGATATGAGCATCAATCAGTCAGCGGAAGGTCTGGCGTTTGGATCTGGGAAAGTTCGTATCGTTGATTTGGAAGGGCTCTATCTCTGTCCAGGGTTGATTGATTGTCGTGAGTAATGTATCTCTGCGGTATAAAGACTATTAGCTGACTGATCTACCATGGCGAACCGAAGATGTCCACGTCAATAGTGGAGATGGTCATTTTGGAAACGGCTATGTTGATACCCATCTGAAGGCGGCCTACAGTCTGAAGATGTTCCTCACTAGAGGGTTCACTACAGTCAGAGATGTTGTGGGTGATTTCACAGTCCAGGCTGGTCTCGCTGAACATGGATACTAACTAAGAGCACGGTCTTTCTAAGGGGGGTGCAACGCTTTATCAAGCCCAGGCTTCGGAGCAATGGCTAACTCCCGGACCTCGAATCATCCAGGGAGGTGCTCCAATTTCCCAAACTGCTGGTCATGGAGGTAAGTAGCCTCCCTTCTTTAATTTTGCTTATTGGTTACGCAGCTGATCCATCGTAATGCTTTAATCTTGCCGGTCCGTACCATGCTCCTACTTGCCATATTCTCTCACTCCTCAGATGGCCGTCTTCCGTACGACGACACACCTGCACCGCAGCTCGTCGACGGCGTCCCAGCAGCGCTGAAAGCCGCTCGTGACAGGATGCGCAAAGGCGCTTCTCACGTCAAGGTGATGACTTCAGGGGGTGTAGGATCACCTACGGACAAGCTAGAGAGTCTGCAATTCACACCTGAGGAGCTGAGCGCCATCACAGGCGTTGTCAAGGCTATGGGTGGCAGGATGGTCACTTCTCACTGTGAGTTTGTGTCCCCAGTTAAATTTACTAATGCAGATTCTGATATAGTTGACGGTTTTGTTTGCTTAGGTTACACTGCCGAAGGAATTCACCTTGCAGTGATGAACGGCGTCGGCTGCATCGAGCACGGCAACCTGATGGACGAGCCCTCCGCCGAGCTCATGGCCAAACACGGCGTTTTTTTCACTCCCACACTCATGATCTCTCAATCAAAGGGCAGGCTCCCCTGGTCGTCCCAGATTCCAGAGTACATGAAGCCTAAAAACGCGATGGTGAGGGATAAAGGACTTGATGCCATCCGTATCGCTGATAAAGCTGGTGTCGTCATATGTTTCGGAACGGACTTGACAATGGGGTGAGCTCCATCTCTCTCTCTTTCTTGGGGCTTGCCTAAGAGTCGGGAACTGACCGTCAGTTGTTTGGAACAGTATGGGATACCTTCAATCCGAAGAATTCACCGTCCGCCGTAAAATTCTTCCCGACGCCAAAGTGCTGGCTCATGCCACAATCAACGCTGCCCAGATGCTCGGGTTCGAGGGCAAGATGGGATGCATCTGCGCCGGGTCGTTCGCCGATCTGCTGGTGCTCTCGGCGAATCCACTGGAAGATGTGAGGGTGCTGGATGCGGCAGCGAGCAAGAAGAATGGGTTGCCAGGGCTGTTGGGCGTGGTTAAAGACGGTAAAATTGTCGTGGCTAGAGGAGAGTTCAAGGAGTTGAGTGGAGGCGTGGATATTGAGTTAGGCGTAGAGTAGTTGATGGGGAATTGCTCGACCGGTGTGGCTTCCAGTAGACGACGTAGATGTTCGCTAATTAGTTGATTCCCTTTTGTTATCTGATGTTTTCCAACAGCAATAGACGACCAAGTACGCATGGAGCTGCGATCGCCTCCCGTTTGTTGTGATCCTCATTTCGTTGTATTGAATTTCACTCGCTGTTGGTAATTGAGCTGAAGCAGCTTCAATGGTACCAGAAATACGCCAAGCGATTTATCAAGCTGAGAAGTTGGATGAGGAAACCGCGTGTGACGTTAGAGCGTACGCTCTGCCCCGGTGGCTGTTGAGTCCCCGCAGCTTAAATGGCAGTTCCAAAGTCGTTTGATGTGTCCCAACCAACCATTGCTGTTGTAGCTTCTGCTCTCATATCATCTCCCCACTCTCCCGTTCGCTGTAGTTCTTATTTTTTTCCCGCCTCTCTTATTTCGAAGTTGGCAGCTTTTGTGCCGTTTGAAGACTGGGCGCCCTTCCAGCCTCTAAAAGTCAACAGGCAGGCTTCACGTTTTCTCCCAATTCAAGTGCCTCCTGAACCCAGATGCTCAGCAATGTCCAAGCACACTGATAGTCCGATGGTGCGTTCCCCCTGGCTCGACCATCGCTATAAGGTAGACGATGCAGACGACTCGAGCAGCACGACCGACTTCACGTCGACGGCTGGGGACTCTACGGACGATACGTCGACCATTGGAGGTAGTTCGACCATCTCACTTACTGCTGACATCAGAGACGCTCTCTTCAGGGTTGTCAATGGGTGTAAGTTCGTCAGCTTCTGCGAGTTTGGCGAGCTTAAATTCTTTCCTGACGTCGTTTGCTCCTCTTTGATTCGATCAGCTCGTTTTCCTGCAATGAGCGACACTTCCTTCTTCCCAGTTGAGAGCTATCGAAGCTCTGAGTTTGCCATCTACCAGTACTCGAAACTTTGTCAGTCCAACTTAGACAAAGGATTCCACGTTCAAGTGAAAGCAACGGTCAAAACTGACATTTCTTTTGCCCTTTCGCTGTAGGCGACTTTGTTACACCTTCATTTCTATCGAAGGAACAGAATTGGAGACATATACTGAGTTCTAGACCGGATGCTGCTTATTTGGATATCGGTTCTGGGGTCCTGGGTCTTACAGTCATCGATGTCGCATCTGCATATCCGCATGTAAAAAGCATGGGAATCGACATTGTGCCTATCGATGAAGACGTTATGGCTCCTCCGTAAGTTCTCCTCTTCATGATTATTACCCTGGCGGAGCCGTGTTGTGTTGACCTTCACGACCTATTTGGATATCTCCTCCTCTTCATCTCATCTCTCTTGATATCTCCTCATCTTCTATAACTCCAGAAATGCTTCGTTCGAAATTGCGGACGCTTCATTTCCCCTGGAATATCCAGACCATTCTTTCGACGTCATCAGTAAGTCTTGCTCCCCCTAAGGCGCCATCATATTCGTTGCAACTACCTGACGAGACCTCACTCTTTTTCCTTTGAAGGCATCAACTGGATATCATGGTTCATGTCAAGACAGCGATACACATCTCTCATTGATGAAGTCGCCAGATTATTGAGGCCAGGTGTGTGTCGAAACTATTTGCACTCGGAACCGGCTTCATGTTCTGACCTTCCTTTCTCTCATGCTTGGATCCCCATAGGTGGGGTCTTGAGGACGGTAGAGCCCAGCCTACGAAGACCTGAGGATCCAAAAATGAACCTCAAAGACAAGTACGTACACTTGTTAGCGCCAATTATGATCACATCATTTACAATATCACAGTAGCTAATTGGCTTCGTACTTTACAGCTTCCCAGCGTACTATGCCCTTCAACAAGCAAAGAAGCTCCTTGTTCTCGAAGCCAAGGAATCCCTTCAAGACGCCCTTGAAACTGCCAGTACTACCGCAGCCATCGTCTCTCAATGCACCGATCAAAATGACCTGTCGATGTTTTCTCAAGTGTTTTCTTCGAAGCAAGTCGTCAGGTACGGTGAGCGAGACGGAGATACGTGAGTCTTTCACTTTCTTTCTTTTTGTTGATATCATTGTAAAGAGTCACGATTCTGATCAGGGTTTTCCCTCTGTTGATCTACAGGCCGCTGGAAGCTGAACTGGGAAGGATAGCAGTGGACTGCATGCCATCCTATAGTCGTAAGGCAATTGGTCTCCTCGCCGGATTTAACGACGAAATCTCAACCCAGCTCGACAAAGCCGTGCAGTACGAGATGCGCAACATGACGAGGGAGAAGGGTAAAGGGATCTGTAAAGATGTGCATTGTGTATATGCTGTCAAGAGATCTTAAAATCTTCGTTTATCTTCTTTGGACACTATTTTTGTACCATATGATCTTATATATCTCTGACTGTTGTTGAGTTTATGTTACTTGTCGCTCCGGCGGCCGCTTCGCGATGAACGGCTTGAAAGAATAAAAAACTTCTACTTCGCCTTGAACTGTAATTCCTCTAACCTCACGACACAGAAAGTCCACCTATCTCACTACTCGCCTTCGAAGAACCAAGATTACTTGGTCCAAAACTCTGGAAAGCGCGAGTTACTGCCTGGGGAGCTCTTCTGCTCTACCTCCCACTTGCGCCAAGAGGCGAGGAGGAAGGGATGGACATCAGTGAAGCCAAGCGAGCATCCTGGCACGAATATCTCCACACTCAGAATCCAAAAACATCTAGCGACTGCGCTGACGAGGAAGAGAGCACGGTTGCAGGATCGACGACCGATGGGGGGTCGACCATTACTGCTGGAACGTCGAGTCTCAGTCTCACTGATGAACTGAGGGATGCTCTGTATCGAGTAGTTCATGGCTGTGAGTATACTTTTGTATACTTTCTCCTCCTTGGTTGTTCGTCAGATCCCTAAATCCGCATGACTTTTCCCCTTTCTGCAGCTCGTTTTCCTGCTATGAACGAAGCAGCCTGGTTCTCAGAGGAGACATCTCAAGATTCAGAAGTAGCAGTGTATGATCTTGCTAAACTACGTGAGCGGTCTTTCTTAATCAGCAGTAGCTGCAGCAGAGAGTCCAATTAAAACTCACACTTGAGTTTGTCTTGGCTTTACCCGGGCTCCCATTTAGACGGATACTACGTCCCCAAGTCGTTGCCTAAGGAGCAGAGGTGGAAGAAGAAACTGAGGTCAAAAGATGCTGCTTATCTGGACGTTGGGTGTGGGATTCTTGGGAAGCTGGTCATCGACGTCGCTGCAGAGTTCCCGACAACGAGGTGCGTCGGAATTGACATTGTTCCGCTGGCTGAGAGCGTGTTGGCACCATCGTAAGTTATTGGTCCTGCTTTGGTCGTCACTTTAGCGCTCAAGCTGACGTGAAATTCTGAGTTCTTGATAGCAACGCAACATTCGAGATCATGGACTGCACCTACCCTCTCGAATTGTATGTGAACTATGAACATCCTCGTCAATCTAGGTTCATAGTCACCAAATATCTAATATTAATTCTTGATCTTTATCCATTCAGTCCTAATGAGTCATTCGATGTGATCACCATTGTCTGGATTTCCTGGTTCATATCGCAGGAGCGATACGCCTTCCTGATAAGTGAAGTTGGTCGACTACTGAAACCAGGTAAGTTGAGCATCCATTGATCTGTAACAAAAAGGTTCTAAACTCTATGTGACATTCTTCATTTTTGTCGTCGATCACAGGTGGCATCTTGCGTACGCGAGAACCAGCGCTTCGTCGACCAGAAGACCCAACCATGAGTTTGAAAGAAGAGTAAGAGCACGTTTTTTTTTTTTTTTTTTTTTTTTTTTTTTTGGCGATTCCAGATCATTTGTTTCTTATCTGATCCTGTTGTTCGTAGATTCCCAGCGCTCTATACGTATCAACAAGCCAAAAAGGCCCTTTGTCAGAAAGCAGGGATCGAGAATGCTCTAGAGACTCCAGAGTTATCAGGCCAAATCATCAAAAATTCGTCGGATCAAGACGGTAGGGCGTACTTCTCGAGTGTGTATTCGTCGAGAGAAGTGATGCGCTACGGAGAACGTGACGGAGATAGGTACGTGGTATCTGTTTGCCTCCAATATCCCACTCCAACTTTGATTAAAAGCCTTCTCTGTTTATTCACTAGTTCATTCGAAGCTATGTGCGGGCGAGCAGCAACCGCCGTAGGCCTCTCCTTCGGCGTCAAATCCATCGGCCTCTTGGCGGGGCTTGACGACCAGACGGCACTCCAGATGGAGACTGCAGTAAGGTATGAAATGAAGAACATGACGAGGGAACGAGGGAAGGGGGTTTGTAAAGACTTGTACTGCGTATATGCGATCAAACGATCGTAATGCACGATGAGAAGTTGCTGATGATTGGTGTTTTGGGATTTTATGAATTTTTGAAGGGACTCCTCGATGGTCGGTTGTAGAAACCATCGTATCTAGACTGTATATTACGGTTGTATACCCCTTGTAGGGTTTAGGTGAGACTCATTGGGTGGCGTGTCAAGTTGCATGAGTAATGTCATTCAGCAAGGAGAGACGAGTTCTGCTTTCGACCATGACCTTGGGCAGATCTTCGGTAATCCCATTCAAAGCGACGCGTAGGCTATTTTCTTCTACAACAGCATTACCACGGAAAATGTCGAACCACCCTCCTTTCAAACGTGAGCGATTCGAGTCTGCTTGCTACCCTTCGCCTTCGCAGGAGCCTCACAGCCTGACGAGAAGCTTTCGCCTTCCGCAGAGGTTGAAGCAGAAAGACCTGATTTCCCGGTCAATGAACCTCAATTCACGATGTACAAGACCCCCGCTCCAGATTGGAAACCTGGCCAAGGTCTGAATGGGACGAGCAGCCTCTCGCAGGCACATCGAGCTGACCAGCCTCGAATCGCCATTGACCCAACGGAGACACCTGGATTACCTTACAAGCTCATGATTGCTGCTATTGTGAGTCTTTAGGGGGTTCCAACCGTGTTAGTAGCCAAAGAGGACATTATCGGCTCACTGCGTCCGGTGCTTGCTCCTAGGCACCAAGACCCATTGCTTTCGTCTCGACCATCTCGAAGGAGGGAGTGGTCAACGTTGCTCCCTTCTCTTTCTTCCAGGCTGTCAGTGGAGACCCTCCCACCATTGTATTCACAGCTTCGACGCGAAGTGGGAAGCTAAAAGGCAAGCTAATACTCGTCTTCTGGCCTACAGCACTTGTACTGATCTTCATATTCAACTTTTGTTTTCAACGCAGACACCTCGTCGATCATTAAAGAATCTGGCGAGTTTGTCGTAAACATCATCAGCGAGCCCATGGTCGAAGGCGCCAACTACACAGCGATTGACTCACCAGAAGACGTCTCCGAGTTCGACTTGAGCGGGTTCACTACCGCTCCTTCCACGTGAGCTTCTGTTCCTTGCTTCTTCTTCCCGCTGTATCACCCACACATCGTTGACACCCGCGTTTAGCATTGTCAAACCACCTCGAGTCGCCGAATCCCCCTTCTCAATGGAATGCACTCTCGTCCACTCGTACGACCTCACATCCGACATCTCAGGAAAGAACACAGGCACGGTATTTATTGGTAAAATCAAGATGTTCCATGTGTTGGAAGCCGCATACGACAAGGAACGAGGGTACTTGGATCCCGGGCTGTTGGCCCAAATCAGCAGGCTAGGTGGGATCAGGTATGGAAGGTCTACACAGTTAGTCATATTTCTGTTCGTTGTACATGTGCGTGAGGTTGCTCGTTTGACTGATAGTTCTGTTTTTGTGCCTGCTGCTCAGAGCATACGAACTTCCACGTCCTGTTTGGGCAGTGGAGAAGGAAAAAGACGAGGTCAAAGAGGTTTTAGGGCGGAAGTAGGAGTGGGTGCTGTATTGTTGTAGCGCTTGCTGGTAAAATGTTCGCCGATAATGACTTCATGATATAGATGCTCCATAAAGATAAATCGCCCTGACCTAGAATCCTATCAAGTATCGAATTCTGTGAATGGAGAAGAGAAGAGGTCAAAGATTGGAACGCGAAAGGGAGGCAGCTTGGACTTACTACTTCCGTCCATTCTGACACCAAGCGTCTTCGAAACCTCCAAACCCAGGGTCTAAGTGTGAGACATTACGTCAATAAAACCTCGTTAAATTCTTCAGTATCGTAACGAAAACTCGCCTTTCTTTTACCCAACTCGACTCTCTCATTCTGAGTCTTCCTAAGAGCCTCCAACTGGGCCCTGTTCAAGTAGGTCTCCGTCTCGACCTTAGGTCTCGCTAATGATGACTTATGAGCCATCATATCCTTCATTGGATCGTATCCACCAGAATCAAGAGTACCGCCGTGTCGTAAGATGTCCATCTTGGCAGTGTAGGTCGCTTGGTCGTAGTATTTTTCGTGGGGCAAGGTCGCTGAGCATATCAGACAGGGGTTAGCACCCGGTAGCCCACGGCGGATAAGAAAAGGTCGTTGCGGCTCACCAGTATTGAAATCTTCAACAAAAACAGCCCATTCTTTCTTCTCTGTGTCCTTCTTCATTGTCTCAGGGTTGACTTTACGTTCTTCAACAAGCCAAGATCGGAATTCCTGCAATCATCGACGACGTCAGATCCAACAGAATCAAAGAATAAGAACATTGACCATCAAAACAACTGACATTGAACTTCTTTTCCTTATCGCTGTCATCGATGATGCCGTGCAGACCCCACTGAGCTGTAGAAGACGAGGATTTCTTCTTTGCCTGAGGAGCCGATATCGAACCAAAGGTCAGGATGGCTCAGAATTTTGGGAAAGAAAGGTTGAACCTTACCTTCTTCTCTCTTTTCCTTTCCTTCTTCTCTCTCTTTTCCTCTTTTCGACGTTTCCTGTCCTCTCTGTCTGAACTTGTCTCCCTCTCCCTACGTTTCTCTTTCCGTCTTTTTCTTCTTTCCCTATCCTCACTATCCTCACTGCAAGAACAACAGAGGGGTGTAAATAGTTGCATTTAAGAGAAACGCAAAGGAGCCGCTAGATGCTGCCAAAAACTCACGAATCGTCGTCGTCGTCAGACTCAGAGGGAGACCTTCGTCGAGATTTTCTGTCGTCCCTATCTCGATCCCTGTCTCTTCCTCTATCTCTATCTCTCTCACGATCCCTATCTCTATCCCTGTCCCTCTCTCTGTCTCGATCTCTGTCTCTGTCTCTATCCCTGACGTCTCTGTCCCTGTCGTCTCGCCTGGCTGGACTCCTCTCTCTGTCCCTGTCCCTCTCTCGTTCTCGATGGTGATGTGAGTCTCTGTCGTCTCGAGTAGAACGATAACGATCCTCTTCGTCCCTGTATCTACTACTGCTGCCTCTGTCTGACATCCTAGTTGAGGAAAGTAGGGAAGTTAAAGTCTTCGTTAGTCGCTACGCAGGCCCAAGAGTACAATCCATAGGATAAAATCCAACAGGAGCGATATGAGATTGAATAATTCTGATCATCTTACCTGGAAGAAGGCTGAAAAAAAAAAAAAAAAGCTGATAGCAGGTGGTGGTTCGAGGAGCGTTGCGCAACCAAATGCCTAGGGTATTCCGTAAATTACCAAAAGATAACGTATTCATTGATCTCATTTCGTAGTGATCCCAAGAATTCAGCAGTTTTAAAACTCAGTTTCCTTTGTCATCGTCCACCTCTCCTCGTACTCCCATTGCCACTTTCTCCCAAAGCTCCAACAGCACCATCGCTTTTTGTCGTATAATGCGACCCCTCCGCTCGGGCCTTAAGCTTCTTCGTCGACCTTGGTGGTGGCATCTCCTGTTGCTCGGCTGGTTTAAATATTGGTGTAGCCGATCGGCTTCGCGTCGCTCTACCTCCTTTGGTCGCTTTCATTTTGTCCACTGTGGGTGAATGGGCAAAGGGTAACTGTTCTGGTTGTTTCGGAGAATATAGTTGCTCTAGCTCAGGTGGTGGGAGACCAGAAGTCACTAATGCGCTCTGGTTGTTTAAGATATTGAGTGAAGATTGATCGCGCGAGTAGCTGTTGATTTTGATGGTTGGCTTTCCTGTGAGTAATGATTGCTGCAAACGAAATTTTTGGTCTTTTGAAATTGGTTGCGAGAGATTGTCGCGAGCGAGCGGGTGGTGGGACATGTTGAGTGGATTGATCTGTTGTTTTCTACCACTAAGCAAGGAATCTGGGCAGGCTGAGTTGTATGACGGTCCAGAAGAACCAGAATCAAGCGTCAGTTGTTGTCGTTGTTGTCGTAAGAGCTGTTGCTGTAGTTGCTGTCGAAGGTAGTGAGGTGGAAGAACCTTCCGGGAAGCAGCGATGGTTCCATCAGGTGAAGCGTCGCCCGTCAAAGATGACAAAAGAAATACAGGAGATAGAGCACCAAGTGTATCCTCAGTCGGCGTATGAGAGGCAGTACTACAAGTACGTTTGTCGGTGCGGCATTCGATAGACGCAACGACCGAGGTGGGCAAAGATGAGTTAGATGTAAAAGCGCGGTAGACGACGGGCAAACATGATCGCAAGAAAGGGTATAAGTAAAACATCTATAGGTAAGATAGAGCTTAAAAGAAGATATAGGTATCACACGGTGCGGGCTTGAATATAAATCAACCAAGCGAGCACGTTTGCTAACAAAACAACACTCCATCTCGTCTGATCCATCTGCATCCAGCTAACAAGCAAATCAGAAACAGAGCCACGAGATGACATCCAGCAGAAAGAGATATTCGCATGCGCTGAGGCAGATAAAAGCTGAAAATGCAGATAGAAAAGAACGTCCCGCAGACACCGAGAAGCGCTGCCCAGTAGAACGAGAAAGTACGCACTACGATCCTTGAGGGAAACTATCTTGTGTTTGCTTGAGCTCTAAGGACTGTGTGATAAGTAGCGCCAACAAGACGGTGGTCAGATTACGCCTAGGCATGTAAGAGAGCCGATAAGACGCACTCGATTGTAGGTCTGACTCGAGTTTGAGAACAATCTGTCACTCTCAGTTACCTCGTACTTCTTTTGTTTCGTAGAAGAGTTTGGATTTGCTTTTAGGTATCCATCGAAGCCCTGCGAAAGACAGCATGCGAAGCCAACATTGGCAAGCACCAGTTCCCGTCAGAAATCTGAAGAGAACCTGTAGCAAATAAGAAGAGAGCATCTAACCTTGATAATGTTCCCTCCTGAATGGGCACTGTCCTCCAGATAAGAGCCTTCGAAAGCATATATTTTCGATTCGAGGGTGAACTGCAGGCAAACACGAAGCACACACAGTGCGGGCTCAGTTAAGCAATCGCTACATGCCCAGCTGAGCTAATTACAGTGTTCATAGTAAAACAGTTCTCACCAGGGCTTTGTCTGCAGTCCTCTTCTTGCTGAGGAGGGCGGAAAGCTCGCGTCTAGCGTTCTCTGCAGCTACTTTCCCGTCCCCTGTCGTCCAAGGAACAAGCCAAGTCAGCAAACTCTCATCGGAAATTAGAAATATGGCACTGAGAACTATGATACTTACCTTGAGCAGTAGACATTGAATACTGTGTAAAAAGGTTGGTCAACGTCTGCAGAAGGAAAGCAAGCAGTGTACTTTTCTGAACTTCGACGTCAATCCTCGAAAATCAGCTTCACCTCCCGAATTGGTGAGCCCCCTGTCTCTTATCTCGTTGTTGTCTTGTCTGTTGTCTGGCCAAACGCTGACTCGAGATCCATCTCTTCACATGTGTATGTTCACCGCAGGAGGTTGGCGCGATCGATTCTGATACGGAGAAAGGCGTCAGATCAAGAATGGTCTGATGAAAAGCATCGCTATTACGAGCGTATGGATCAAAAGAATATCTATTTACCATTGAGACCCCTCCAGAGCTAGTTCATTGGGAAGGTCCATCTCAGCGGCTTGCGATCACAGCGTGCAAACATCCTTGTGATCGCAAACATCCAATCATTTGAACCTTGCACATAGTGCAGAACGCAACTGTAGCGGGACACCTCTTTGAAAGAGTCTATAGGCGAAGTAAAATAGTAAGATGAAGTAAGACCTGTCAATAACCCTGCCCTCACGCGGCGGCGAAGTAAAACCCCCATAATTGTCGCCTCTGACACGAGTAACCCTTCCAACGCCAACGGCCCTCACATATAAAAGGACTAGGGTGTTTTGGAATGTCATTCAGCAGGTCTCTCTTTTCATCAACCAGATCCAAGTTCACCTCACCCTCATTCAAATCTCTCACTCTTCGATCCACACCCTCCGTCATCGTCCAACAGCAGCTTCGTAGAATGTCCTCCGCCTCAATTCCACAGCAGATGAAGGCAGTCCTCGTCAAGGATGGAAAAGGGCCAGCTGAAAACCTGTATATAGGAGATTACGAGACTCCTCAGCCCAAAGAAGATGAGATTTTGGTCAAGGTAAGTAACTATATGGTGGTTTATTCTTTCATGCGGGAGGAGGAGTTTTCCTTGTAGCTTAAAGCCAACACGTCTATCCCTTACTTTACTCATCAATGTAGATCTCTCACTTCGCACTGAATCGCATGGATATCCTCCAGAGGGAAGGCAAGTACCCTCTGCCACCAATGGCGAGCAAAGATATCCTAGGCGTCGAGTTCAGCGGAAAGATCGTCAAGGTCGGCTCTACATTGGAAGGAGGGGAGTACAGTTTGGGACAGGAAGTGTTTGGTTTGACATACGGAGGTGCTTACTGTCAAGTAAGTCACTCATTCGTTTACCAAGTCGGGACGACGCTGACCTCAATGGTGTTGCGCTGCAGTACATCGTCGTCAAGCCCCACACCCTTTTCGCTAAACCATCGCACATCTCAATGGTTGAGGCAGCAGCGATCCCAGAGACATTCTTAACAGCGTTCCAGGCGTTGATACTGATTGGCAAGATGCAAAAGGGCGAAAACGTCCTCATCCACGCTGGTGCGTCTGGTGTTGGAGTCGCTGCGAATCAGATTGCCAACTTATTGGGAGCGTGAGTACAGGGAGTCTTCTCCAATAAGGCTAGACAAGCTGTACTGACAATGGATCTTTGTCTTGCAACGTCTGTTCAGTAAAAAGGTCTTCACGACCGCAGGCTCGGAAGAGAAATGCAAGTTCCTCGTCGATGGACTCAAGAATGGTGCTACCAAGGCTATAAATTACAAAACTGAAGGTGAGTCTTCTTTATTGTCGCTCAGACAAGGCGGAACTGACTCCACTTCTGTGTTGATGTCAGATTTCTCCAAGGTTATCAAGGACGTCGACCCTTCAGGTGTCTCTGTCATCCTTGACTTCATCGGAAAGGTGATTCCAAAGTCCCATTTTCTGAAAATGCCTCGTCGAGCGTCTACTGAATGAACCGGCATATCATTACAGGACTACTTCCATAAAAATATGTCAATCATCGCTCCCGACGCCCGTCTCGTCTACCTGGCTTTCATGTCTGGCGCTAAAGTTCCCGAAGTCGACCTCTCCATCATCCTGTACAAACGTCTGTCGATCCTCGCGTCGACGCTCCGGGCGCGCTCGGTCGAATACCAAGGGAACTTGGTTAAGAGGTTTAAGGAGGAGGCGCTGCCGTTCATTGATTCGGGAGAGATGAAGGTTGTCGTGCATGATGTGCTCGATTGGAAGGAGATCAGGAAGGCGCATGATTTGATGCAGGCGAATGCGAATATTGGAAAAATTGTCATGGAGGTCACGGATTTCTAAAGATGGTGCAACATCATGTATGATTATGTAGATGTGATCAAGAGAAGAACGTTTTATGAACAAAAATATGGAAGCTAGCAAAAAGTCTACAACGCAGGATATCAATTGTCTTCGACGGCCGTCTTCTCTTTTGGACCTCTCATGTCTGCAGCGGTACAAAGAAAACCCCAGCTCTTAGCAGCAGTATTTAGAATGATTTGGTGCTCTTCAAGGGGTGAGCTCTAGGAAATTATACCAGGTAAGTGGTTAAAAAAGAAGAGAACAATGGAAAGGCAACGTGGACTTACAGTAGCGCAACAATCTGACAGCAGGATACAGTCATACCCTCGACTACATGCATCTATCAGAGATCCAGAGACACATTGATTTCTGGAGGAGAAGAGATCATCGGGCAGTAAGTGATGCAGCTCAGAGAGATTGGAAGAGAAGTGATGACACACGCACGAGTTGACACCGGAAAAGAATAACGTTGTGATTCCCTCCTTCTCCAGATAAGTCTGCAGTTCCGTCCCACCATCTTCTACTCTCCCCCACATTCCACTCAGTCTGTTCTTGTGTACTACAATATCTTTCTTTGGGTCGTACGCCTTGTACAGCTCTGGGTAGATCTCAGCGTTCCAAGTATCGCGCATCAAGGTGCGTCCTTTGCTGTCGCCGAGGTCAACACCTAGACCTGCATACAGAGAACCTGGTCCTCCTCTAGAGAAACCTCGCTGTAGCTGTGGTGGGAGTTTGGTGAGGTCTTCCTCCGTCAGACCCCAGTCTGGCGCAAATGGCTTCGAGATTCAGCATTCGTTGAGTAGGAAGTTTATGGCCCAGTGGAGGTTAGCTTACTGAGGTATATGACCTTTATTCCTGATTCATGTGCGACTGGAATTGCATGTTCGATCAAAGGCTTGACGCATGCAAGACCCAGCGGATGAGAGCGAACTTGTGGTGAGAGAAAGAAGTTCTAGTCGAGATATGAACAGAGATACAAGTCATGTGGGCAAAGGGGAGTATTGTATCAGAAAAAGGCTTGACGGATTCCTAGCAAAGATGTCTGCCAACCTGCATATCAATTATGACAACAGCACTCTTTGAGGCGTCTACGACGATTGTTCCTGTAGAGGTCTTGATGACAAGCTCACTCTCCTTCTTGGAAGTGCCTCGAGTCAGATCAGTGGTATTTGTTTCTGTATTGACAGTCCTGAAGTGATGAGGTAAAGGGATATGTTAGCAGTCACTCTGCTTTAGAAGCTTGGTGAGGAAGGGATGAGGACTCACCAGAAGTTGGGAGGGGTGCCATAAGTTGTCAGAGTGCTTGGTATATGCATTGGACCAAGGGCAGCCGGGGATATGGTGTAGTTCGGATTTCGAGGTGGGATTTAGCGGTTGGTTCACCGTGGGCCGCTGGTGGCCATTCGTCGTAGCGGTATGGTCGACATCGATGAACGGAAAATATCCAGTCGCAAAGGGAAAATGTGTGATAGAACACGGATAGATGATAACTAGTATCATATAATTGATAGCTAGACATGAGACTGGCCCTGGCGGAAGGCGAAGAGGGGAAGTGCTTAGCAACTGGGATTGCGCTGAAACAAGCCAGCCCTTTATTGAGCTGCCTTACTGTAAAAAAAAAGGACCAGAGTTGTACAAGAAAGCATTGTCACTTAAAATCTACACCCTGCGGTTATGGTGAAAAAATGGCTCGACAAAAATAGGGGGAGAAGAAAGCCGCAAAATAACAACCAGTCAAAGTACTGAAATTAAATATACATCAACGGTTCTATCGTATAGTGGTTAGTATATGAGATTCTGATACATCGGATCTTCTCGTGACCTGGGTTCGAACCCCAGTAGGACCTACTTTTTCTCTCACGCTTTTTGAAGCGTGAAATTTCCCCTTTGGTTCCTTAACATGCGTAATATGTGTAACAAATGCTGTCTACTTATTTCGCAACGGGTGTTTTATTTTTTATCTCTGTATTTATTTTCCAACTATAGAATATGAAGTAATGGGGTGAGAACGGACTCCAGATGACCCTAACTCACTCTCTTCCTGCTTCTCCTGGATGCGCATCCTCCCACAATTTGAAGCCATCCAGCTTGCGAAGAAAGGAGGAAGGCTCTATATCATTGTTTCATTGTTATCATTATTTCTCTCTCTATCTATCTCTCTCTCTTCCTCCCGCGTCTTGTCTGGGTAATGTGGTGCAGAATTAACTGGGGAACAATCTTGCAACTTGCTTTGCGCTCCAGTGTCCAACAAAAAAAATGGAATCAATACGTGCTTATGAGAGTCATCCCTCATCTCCAAACTCCTTTATCCAACCCTCCTCATCTAACCGGAGTAGCCACTAGCGAGCGACTGGATGAATGAGACTGAAACATTACGATAAGTGTCATCAACAACATGAGTGTTGTTGTTGATGAATCTGATGGCTTTCGGAGCTGAATTATCATAGACTGGCCAGTAAATAGAAGGCATGTGTCCGTTGTTGGGGTTGAGGTTGTTGACGAAGTTGATCCAGTAGGTTTGGCTGGTTGAGTCTAGATTAGTAAACACCCACTTGCGACGACAAAGGGGACTCACATAATCTCACTCGTGCCAAGATCACCGGGTCTTAGACTGAAAGGATTTTGAATAGTTTGTTCGGTGACGCCAAACACCTGTCAAGACGATTGGATTATTAAATAGCTCTTAAGATTCAACCTTGCTAAACCGAAGAGCTACTCACGTAAGGCACTTCTTGGAAATGAGTGGCTCCAGTCTCAATGGAGATGTTCTGGGGAACTTGGTCAAAGCTGTAGACCCATGAATCACTGCCTTTAATGGTGTTGAGCGCAGCAGTGTGTCTTGAACCAGCGACAAGACCATCAGCTGCTAACGTGAACGATCTCTTATCCAAGAGACCAGAAGTTGGGACACCGTCTCCGGTGTCGAATGGACACCCTCCTAAACCAGCATATGGGATGTCTGGATAAAGTTGGAGCCATTTGTCGACGGTTTTGTTGGATGGATGGAGTAGTGAGAAGGAGTTAGCCATTGCTTTCCTCAGAGCGGTGTTGTTGTTACTGCCTCGCCCACCAAACGCAGCTGGAGGAAACAGAAACAGACTGAGTTCTAGTTTTTTGGGGGGAGTACTTGAGAGTGAATGGATAACTGCACTTACTCCCTTCATCTCGATTGTTTCCCACGATCAAAGGGACGTTCAAGTAGGCTTCTTGGTCAAACTCATTCCAGACCACTCCCTTTACAAAGTCATTGTCTGGAACTGGATTAGGACTGTAAGCTGCAGCAGAAGTGTTGAAGGCGTCAAAGCTCAACGCTCTGAGACAGCTCAGTTCAGACGTCACGTTGAGGCATCCGGTGGAATTGAGAACTAACGGCAAACAAGTAGTCAGTAAGCATAAGCAACTTCAGAACACGTGAATAGTTACAGGAGTCCCAAGATGGCTGTTGTGAGCTCAGAGTGACGTTGAGGTACGGAAAGACACCGCTCTCGATGATGACCCCTCTGAACAACCCGTCATCTCTTCCGCCGTACGCCGCCATCTGAGCAATTATACTCTCACCACCAGCTGATTCACCAACGATAGTGACCTTCGAAGGGTCTCCACCAAAAGACTTGATGTTCTCTTGCGTCCAATGAAGAGCCAAGCGCTGGTCTCGAAGTCCAAGGTTCAGGTTGCCAGTCAAAAGAGCTTCTTGACCAGCAGGGAATCCGTAGGCACCTTTACGGTAGTTGATGGAGACAAAAATTATAGGTTGCGACTGCTCGACTGAGCGACGGACGAGGTAGGAGCCTGATGAAGCGAGAAGTAAACGTTAGATGTGCTGGAATGAGCCAAATGAGAGTGGGAGAAAGTATACCATTGTATCTTGGATCACGAGCACCTCCTTCATCAAACCCACCACCTTAGAAAGAAAGAAAAGTTAAGCTTGCTCGTATTGGTCCTGGAAACAATGCCAGTGGAGCGCTACTGACCATGAATCCAGAACATAATCGGGAGAGCTGAAGTGTTAGTAAGTCCAGCAGGTCTGATGATGTTGATGCTCAAGCAATCCTCGCTTGGAGAGTAAGTTTCGTTGTTTGGAAGGTTAGAAGACACTACAGTAGAGACTCGTAAATCTCTATGAATGTTTTCATCGACAAAGAGAAAAAATCGACCAACGATCATCTCCGCCGAAGCCCGGACAGTTATGTCCCCAGAAAGTAGCATTGAATTCTCTATTGAAAGTATTGTTTAGAGAGACTGGTGGACGTAGTCTCTTTTATTCGCAAATAAAGAAACATGACCGACAAAGTCAGGTGGTGTGCGTGAGTTGACGTCGAACGAAAATCAAAACATGAACAAAAAGGCGTAAGATGAAGTGGCTTACATTTTGACCTCCCGTAGTTTGAGCATATGGAATTCCTAAGAAAATCTCTTGGTTAAATGTCGGGAGTGAAGCCCCAAAGAGAGTACCGTTTTTGATGATGACAGTGGGCGACGTTGAAGTTGCAGCAACGACCAGCAAGATGGTCGTGTAGGCGATGAGGAGGACGAGCAGAAGGAGACCTAGAGAGCGCATTGTTCCAAAAAAAGTGAGGGACCTACTACAAGCTAGGAATAATGTGATATTATTTATACGTTTTCACTAGCCTTTTCATGGCCAGTCACGGTACTGAAATTTAGGGCGCCGGCGTCTGTTCGATCGGTAACCGCCGTGCCGGATGGTAAGCACCACCCGTTCACAGTTGGAACTATTTATGATAAATCTCATCACATGAGCTGAAACGTTGCGCAATTCAGCTGTGGTGACGAACGGAGATCATACAAACCATGAGCGAACACGTTCTTCAACAGAACGTTAACGCAGCTAAAAGTAAAAGACCAAAGTTTTTCCAGATGGCTAAACCTCAAAGACTTGCTTTCTCACGCACAGGCTGCCTGGGCCTCCATGACGAGAAAAAATACATAATCACTATTACAATCACCTCAACTCACGCTACCTCATGGCTAAAAGTTTACAATTCCTCAGGCCACATCTTACATCTTCGTCAATGACAGGTCTTCAGTTGAACTTTAACCGCCCTCTTTTCAAGACCCTAGCGGCTACTTCATTGGACTAAACTTCATTGGGACCAAGATCTGACTCGACATCGACTTGGTCAACTTCACGGTCTCTTAGGTAAGGTACAGGTCGAGAGAGAGAGAGAGAGAGTAAAAAAGGGGGTCAGTTGAAGGAAACGTCGTTAATACACTCAGTAAAGATAATCATACGCTTTACAGTATCGCTCCAGCCAGAAACCTCCCATGCGCGTTCTCGAGTTTGTTTCCTAGTGTTCAAATCTGAAGGTTATGGTAGAAAAGGAGGTCAGGTCAGAGTCCAAAAATCAGTAAGAGAGAATTTGAAACGTACCAGGGAACTGCCACAGGTGATGAACTTGGTGCAGAGGTCCAACTTGACTGAAGTAGGCTCCTGCTGGGTTCTGAGGGTAAAGCGGCAGCCAGAGAAAATTGGACGAACGCAGTCCAGCTATTGATCAGAAACTCGTGCTCCAGAACAAACGAAAGAGACGATAAAGGAGCAAATTCTCACCACAAATCTCCTTCTGGCTTCAATTCCTCTCCTCCATGCGCCTTCCCACTCTAACATGCTACCCGGAATGAGATCATAGCTCCTTAACTCATAGAACCCACCACTATCGGACCTAAGCTTTGCAGCTTGCTCCTCAGTCAGCTCAGGCCAGAATCGGAACTCAGACATCAGGAGGTTGTTGCGTTGGTGGAGAGTCGACGCCAGGGTCGATCTGAGGGATAGGAGTGAGGTGTTGGTTGTAGCTGATGAACGATAGGCGTCATAGCCAGAGTAAGATTCGTATTGTAGAAGGTGAACTGGGGATAGGATCACGAACATGGGTGCCCAGTCAGTGAGATGGTCGTAGTGTTGAAGCGGTACGTGCGGAACGCAAGGGCTCACTGAAAGTATCTTCATCTCCAATCACTGTCTCGAAGTTCCCAATCAACTTGACACCCAATCCAGAAGCTTCCAGAGCACTATAGTACTCCTCTGCAGCAGACTTGTACTCGTTTACTTTCGAAGGAACAACACGGTGTTCTGGGTGGATCCAACAGAAATCGGGGATGCGGGGAAAGGAAGACAATTAGTGATTCGACTTCAACTGTTCAAAACCCCATAATACTCACTCTGCATCTCATGAATTAGCGTCCCTTTACCCAAGAGCTTTGAATGCTGTTCGGTTTTGCCTTCGTTACGAGCTGATTCAGAGCCATGCAATATTGACTGGACGAACGAGGAAGCTGCCTTAGGGACTGGGTTTTCTGCCTGTACTGGATTGACTGAGGTGCTGAAGGACCTCAGAGTGTTTTTGGATATTGTAGACCTGATCATTTTGATGGATAGGTATTGTCTGGATGGATTCTTGAGCGTCAAGGAAGAGCATCTGCGACTAAGCACGCTGAGGATCACATGCACTTGCCCCGACCCGACTCCCAAATTTCGGATTTGGAGTGCGAAATGACTCAGACGGACTTAAAAGTTGATATTTTGAACGCCCAGCAGCAAGTTGCAAGCTTGATAGGCCCTGAAAGGGTGCAGTCACCCTCGTCCATTGCTCCTCTTGAGCTGGGTTGGATTTTGGGACATTACTTCTGACGTCCATGGATGACTTGTCTGACTTTGAGAGACATTTTTCGCAATCAAAATGACATCCCAGAGATAGTTATCCAAGCTGGCCAGGACGAGGTAGAGAAGCTGAGGGACGTATGGAAGCAGGTGAGAAATTCTTCCGTTTAGAAACGGATTTGAGGTTTGTGACCTCTCACATGCTTACCTTCCTAGTTCACGGAGGTCAACGTCCTTGGACACTCTTTATTTCCCCAATCTGGAGCTCTACAGAACGTAGTTGAAGATAATGAGGAATCGGATGAGGAGGTGGGAGGGGCTTACGGCTGTTCGTGCTGTTCTTCAGGACTGGTCTGTGGCTTGACGCAGGACTCTACAGGGCACTCATGTGAATGCGTTGAATCATTTGTGAGTTCTGGTAGTGCTCTACTTACTTCTAAGTTCGACACTGATGAGTTACTATCAACCAGGGCCAATTCATCTCACCTCCCCAGACAACATCATCGCAAACCTCAAGCAAACTCCTACACGCACCTCCTAACATTCCTCTCATGAACTGCGGGTCATCTTGTGCCTGCTACACTGCACCAGCGGTATCGTCTTGTCGGAACAGATCCACCGCTATTCCGCCGGTCCCATCTCAGTTCCTCCTCAAGCACTCTTCTCCCACCCATTTGGCAGGAATAGGGTTGTTTACAGTTACCCCTATTACCAGAGGGGATCTTGTCTGCTGGTATGCTGGCGAATTGATTTCGAACGAAGAGTGTAGCAAGAGATGGACTCAGCAACAAAGGAACGGTACGGGTAATTACATCTTCGTCTTGAACTTGGGTGGTGAAAGGAGGACAAACATTGATCCGGAACATATTGGAGGAATCGGGTAAGTTGTACTCTGTCGTCGATCTTGTTATCCCAGACGACTCACACTGATATCCCTCCCCCAACGCGACACACAGTCGTTTCCTAAATCATTCTCATCCCAACGGTCCGCTACACAACCTAGACCCCCACCCAATTTTCTCAGTGGATTTTCCTTATCACCTGTCGTCCTCCACAACATCACCCAGGATTGCGTTTTTTGCGCGAAGGGACATCGAGGCTGGCGAAGAGTTGCGGTGGAACTACGGGGCTGCCTCAGGCGAGGATGGTAGAATGCATGGAAACAATCATGATGAGAGTAGACGTGATACTTCTCTTGACGAATTCAGAGCGATCGGTAGAACACCATGCGATTGTGGTGCCGAAAGGTAAGTTTCATTCTTTTTCGCTCGTTAAGCCACCTTACTGACGCCAATCTCTCTCAGCTGTGATGGATTTTTACCATCTGACTCTAGACTCCAGTTGTAATATATTCATTTAGTTCCTATACAGGTTGCCAGAAAAATATGACGCATTCAGTGCAGAGTTGAACCGAAGTCGACAGTTTCAAGGCTAAGCAAAATGCGAGGCATGCTGTTCGATCTATACAGATCTTTGCTCTGCGACCTCATTGCATCAAATTATCTCATGATGCCATGGGGTACATCGAAGGAAATGTAATGACCGTTTGTTTACCTATCTGACCTTCCGTTGCGCTGTGTTTAATCTTTTGCATTTATCGCTCCTCAATCTCTCAATCTTACCGATTACTGTTTCTAACTCCAACGTAGCATCATTACGTAGCCCTGTACCTGACCAATTGGCAGCGTAATGTGTTTTGGTGCAGCAAGCCATCATATTCTTTTACTTTTATTCTTGTTATCGGCGACCTTGCCCTTGTTACAGAACCTCCTGAGCTTTTCAACATCCAAACCTCACCTATCCCATTCCAAGATGAACGGAGCTAACAAGGTAGGTAGCATCTCCTATTAGCATGGAGAAAAGTAAATAGCTGATCTAAAGGTATTCCTTTCGATACGTTCGTTCTACTTGTTCGTTCCCCTTTCCTTCCATTGTCTCCTTGTGAACAATTCGTCGTTCTCCATCTTTTGGGTTGAATCAATATCTGCAGGCTACTTTTCTGAGGGAGTACAAGCTCGTCGTCGTCGGAGGAGGAGGTAAGTTCCTGTTTGAAGTGAAAGAGAAGCAACCGCAAAGGGGAACGAGCTGCATGCGCAGAGATCTTCGATGGATATTCGCACCCCTGCTTCATCTTTCGAAGTTCTACCCATGCTGACCGTCTATGTATTCTGTCAACAGGTGTTGGTAAATCAGCCCTGACAATTCAGTTCATCCAGTCACACTTTGTAGATGAATATGACCCAACGATAGAAGATTCCTACAGGAAACAATGTGTGGTGGATGAGGAGGTTGCTCTGTTGGACGTTCTGGATACCGCTGGACAGGAAGAATATGGGTGAGTCTTGTCTTGTCGTTTCTTATTGCAGGATACGTATCTGGAGGTGAAGGAGGAGGGGCCGTGTGGGACTGGGTAGGAGGACCTGGATTTTGGGGTTGCACTGGATCTTGCAGTTGTAACCCCCTCCCTTGTGCACTCCATCGTATCAGACGGTGCAATTTGATAGCATAGAAGTTAGCCAGCTGAGACGGGTACGAAAACTGGCGAGGCAGCCTAAAAATCAACAAACTGCTTGTCTCGCCACTTCAGCGCCTGCACCAGGCAGGACCCCTTTTGTCGCAGATCCCTTCCCGTTGATTGCACAGTAAATCCCCAGCTGGTTCGTTCTTTAACTGACTCTTTGAAATTGTTGTATTGTGCAGTGCTATGCGAGAGCAGTGAGTTTCTTCAAACCTTAAAACACAATCTGCGTTACTCTAAAAAGGGAGCGAGGCGTGCCGAATCAGAATCAAAAAATACGTCACCAACATTTATTGACAATCTTTCCTCGATTTTTTTTATCATGAAAGGTATATGCGTACGGGAGAAGGATTCCTCCTGGTCTACTCGATAACTTCAAGAAACTCATTTGAAGAAATCAGCACTTTCCACTCGCAAATCCTTAGAGTGAAGGACAAGGACTACTTCCCTGTCGTGGTCGTCGCGAACAAGTGTGACTTGGAATACGAAAGACAAGTTGGTGCTAACGGTGAGTGTCTACGTTTGTTTGCGAAATAGAGAGCAGGCGACTCGTTCTCCGCTCGTTGCTGATGACTTACTTTTTCGTGTTCTGCAGAGGGACGTGATCTTGCCAAACTCTTCCAAGCACAATGTATTGAAACCTCAGCAAAACAACGAGTTAACGTTGATGAAGCATTCATGGCCCTTGTCCGTACCATCCGAAAATACAATAGGGTGCGTCTTTTGTCTTTACACTCCGGTCATCAAACGTCTGACATGCTTAGTTTCTACCGGAACAGGAGTCCAACCCAACACCCACCAAAGCTGCGGGAGGTGCTGCTGCTACCGGTTCCGGAGGCATGACTCCGTTAAAGGACGAGCACGACGCGGGATGTTGTGGTGGGTGTGTTGTCCTCGTAAGCACATACTTCTTCATCTCTCTCACTGCTTTGCACATCAAGCTTACGACAGTTTTCTCCCTTGCACTAGTAAATATTCAAGCTCCAATCAAAAGTACAGGGAACCTGCTACCCTGAGCGGGTCTCAGCACGCCTCTCGAAAGCATACCAGCAATCTTCACTATCACGCGATTCTTACCTCTGTTTTGGTCGCCATACATAACGGAATACTCTATCAAACGCTAAACCCATTCTCACATTTTTACGTATCTATGCAGGTCCTCTCGTCTTGCTGGACTTATCACGGTCGTTTTAACCTGGTCTTTTTTCTCCTGTTTCCTTAGTCTTGTTTTTCTTTCCTCTTCCTTCCTTTCTTGCTCTTATGGCTTAGTTACACGATTCCATTACCGACTTCTAGACATCACAATGGCTACATGTAAGAAAAATGAGCAACAAATGGCGTAAATTAACTTGACACGCGTCGAACGCGAAAAAAGAGGCGAAGGAGGGACTTGAAACCACAGTAGTTGTGTAAGTAGTAAGTACTTACGAAATTTGAAAAGATCTATATCAATGTACTGAAGTCTTCCCCGAATCACCTCGTTGTTTTGCTCAGGAAAGGAGAATTCAAAGGGCCGTTATTAGTCCGTCCTCGTCCCTCTAGGAGAATCCAGCAGCAGGTCCATCCCAGCTTGACTTACACGCCAGGATGTACATCAAGGTGAGTCGTGATTGCATAAAGTACATAATGGAAATAATAAAAGCTGAAGCTGAAGTATCACTATCTGGCAATCCCAACTCTAGACGCTGA
This sequence comes from Krasilnikovozyma curviuscula, assembly GCA_014825775.1. Taxonomy (NCBI): domain Eukaryota; kingdom Fungi; phylum Basidiomycota; class Tremellomycetes; order Cystofilobasidiales; family Mrakiaceae; genus Krasilnikovozyma; species Krasilnikovozyma curviuscula. Next base: position 112,947 of record MVAQ01000011.1, on the reverse strand, counting down.
CCATCCAAGGGTTCAAGAGTTATCGTGATCAAACCGCTATCGAACCCTTCAGGTATGTTCTTTCACTAAATGGCAACTCAGAGTAAAGAGAAAGGCGTTCTAATATGAGGTATGGATTCTGCCTGCAGTTCCGGTCACAATGTCGTCGTAGGAAGGAATGGTAGTGGAAAGAGTAATTTCTTCTCAGGTGAGCCGATTCTTTGATTACTATACCCTTCTGCTAGCAGTAGTACTAATAACGATGCTACTTTTATTAGCTATTCGTTTCGTGTTGTCAGATGCGTACACGTCGATGAGTAGAGAGGATCGTCAGGCTTTGCTGCATGAAGGTACCTCCACGGCAACCACGCTCAGCGCCTATGTCGAGATTGTCTTCGATAACTCGTGAGCTATACTTCAATCTTGACTCTCTTGATTTCTGTGGCTTATTGTAAGCCTGACGATACTTTTGTGGAACTCCGTGGTCATAGTGATGGTCGATTCCCTACCTCCAAACCTGAACTTGCTCTTCGCCGGTCTATCGGTTTGAAAAAGGATGAATATTCAATTGATAGAAAATCCGCTAACAAGGCTGAAGTCATGAACTTGTTGGAGAGTGCTGGTTTCAGCAGGAGTAACCCTTATTACATTGTGCCTCAAGGTCGAGTGAGTACAGCCCACAGCACTGTTTCGCGTCTTTCTGATCCTATGATGAAGTTTATTCATATTACTTCTGTCTCTTTCCCAGATCACGTTCTTGACGAATGCCAAAGATGCCGAACGGCTCAATCTGTTGAAAGAAGTCGCCGGAACTAACACGTACGAAGACAAGAAGAAAGACTCGATGAAGACGATGGAACAAGCTGGTGAGTGGTGCTCAGTCTTTTGAGGTAGTATAGAGTACAACTCTGACCTTGTGCTCGTGGTCAGAACTGAAACGTCAAAAAATGATCAAGACCTTGGAGGCTGTTGATGAGCGTCTTGCTGATCTCGAAGAGGAAAAGGGAGAGCTAAAGGAATTCCAAGACAAAGACAAGGAACGACGAGCGTTGGAGTACTCAATGTGGAGCAAAGAGGCCTCAGAAATTGGAAGTCGTCTGGAGGACATTGAAGCGAAGGCCAAGATGGATCAGGACACTGCAGGCGAGAAAAGAGAAAGGTATAGTGAACTGACCAGGGAAATTCAGGTGAGTCCTGTTTATTTGTTTGACAAGAAATCTCGGACAAGTCGGACTAATAAATTCTTTGATCTACGACTAACAGGATTTGGAAGAAAAGCGATCAAGCTTGAAAGAAGACCTCAGCATCTTGGAAACCGACTACAAGCAGTCTGAAGCAGAAATGTCGGATCTGGTTCGATCCAAAACTGAAGTTGAATGTATCGTTGAGGATCTGGTGGCTGCTGCCGGCGAAGGCAACAAGAGGAGAGCAGGCCTGGAAAAGGATCTAGAAGAGGTTGAAGAGAGGATAACCGAGGCAGAAGAAGAAATCAGTGAAATTGAACCATCGTTAGCGGAGAGGATGCAGGCAGAGCGGGAAGCCAAGATCAAGTGAGTGCTGACACTGATGCGATAAGAACTCACATAACTGACTTTTTATTCCTATGGTTTGTTTTTACTTTTCTTTTCAGATTTGATACCACTAAAGCCAAGCTTGAAGCGCTTTACGCTAAGCAGACCAGAAAGTCTCAGTTTCGAACTCGAGGAGAACGAGATGCCTACCTTACCAAGGAAATCAAAACACTCACCACTGTCAAGTCGGATTTGTCGAGCAAAGTCGCTGAAACTACAGAGGGCATTGACGACACTAAAACTCAGCTAGCTGATTGGGGGAGGAGAGACGAGGAGGTCAGAGCTGGACTAGAGGCAAGGAAGGAGCAGCTGAGAGCGCTCAACGAGGAATATCAGAAGGCTAAGGAGACCTTTGACCAGAAGACGGATCAGAAGAAGTGAGTCCCTTCATTTCTTGAACCTTCTTTGTCTCGTCACTCAGTCATTGTCTACACTCCAGGGAACAATGGCGAGAAGACGCCAAGTTGGAAGCGATGACTTCTCACGCCAGCGAGGAACTGAAAAATGCAGAGCGACATCTTTCAACAATGATGGATCGAGTGAGTAAGATGATTGAATCTCAGACACGTGTCGTACCGATACCAACCTGTTCTGTACTCTTCCCCATCCAGGACACGAGTTCTGGTCTCAAAGCCCTCGACGGTATCGTAGCAAATCTTGGTCTCAACGGTGTCTATGGCCCAGTCTATAAGCTCTTTGAAGTCGAAGAGAGGTACGCTATGGCGGTGGAAGAGACCGCCGGTACAAGGTGAGATGAAATCAATCCTCAAGCCACAATATCTACTGACTGAGTCGATTTGTTCCACATTTTAGCCTGTTCCACGTCATAGTTGATACCGATCAAACCGCTCAACGACTTGTAGCGGAAATGAACTCCAAGAGACTCGGTCGTCTTACCTTTGTCCCGCTCAACCGTATCAAAGTTAGGACTTACAACTATCCTCCAACCAGCAACGATGCGGTTCCTCTCATTCAAAAGCTAAAGTTCAACCAAGATCATATCAAAGCTTTTGAACAGGTGAGTTTGATACATTCTTTCTTCTATTTCCATCTGCTGTATAAGCTGATTGCTCCTTGGCTTCACAGGTCTTCGGCAGCACTATTGTTTGCCCGGATCTTCACACAGCTACCGCCTTCCGTCGAACACACGACCTCAACGTTATCACTCTTGCTGGCGACAAAGCGGACAGAAAGGGGGCTCTGACTGGAGGTTTCCATGATATCCGACGTTCAAGAATTGAAAGTGCCAAACTAGTCAAGCAATGGCACTCCAAGTTCAAAGTGGACGACCAACGCCTGAAGGAAGTGAAGAGAAGCGCAGAACGATTAGAAAAAGAAATCAACGATGCATTCAGTAAAATGCAGACGGTAGACTTCCGAAGAAGAGCTCTGGACGACAGCAGAGATCCTCAGACGACTAAACTCCAATGGATCCAACGCGAAGGCGACCAAATCAAGGGTAAACTCAAACGTCTAGAGAAGGCTCACGATGATGCTGAAAGCGAGCTGCTGGCTATCGAAGCGAAGTTAGGGGGCTTCCAGAGCGAGCTGAAGGTTCCAATGGACGACAGTCTGAGTGCTGCTGAGACGCAGCAACTCACCAAACTTGAAGGTGACTTAGAGAAGCTGAAGAAGGTATATGCTGACGAAGCCAAGGAGAAGTCTTCTGTAATTATAATGATGTGGGGCCTTGTTATTCCTATGCTGAGCTGACCCTCTTGTTCTTCAATTCTCTGCAGTGGGAGTCTAAACGAAATATCCTTTCAGCTGAACTCAACGAGAAGCTTCGTCGTCGTAGAGTGGCACTTCAAAGTCAAATAGAGTCTATTGGAAAGGCTCTCGATGGTGCTAATTCCAACGTCGATGATTTGGATTCGAGGAAGCGTGAGGTTACCAGTCTCAAGAAGCAAATTTCTGAGCTCGAGAAGTCTATCAAAGGTACAACCAACTTTTTATACCTTTTTCTGGAATTCCCATGTTGACATACCTTCTTCGATCTCTAGCCAATGAAACCAAGAGAGACAAAATCAACGCTACGCTGGAAAGAATCGACAACCAACTGGAAGAGAAACAGACTCAGCAGGCTGACGACTCTCGTTCTATCGCTCAGAACCAGAAGAAAGCCGAGAGCTATCTTTCAAAACGTCAAACCTTGATGGATCGTCGAGACGAATTGGCGAAACTGATTCGTGATCTTGGTGTGCTCCCTGAGAGCGCGTTCGAGAAGTACAACGATATGAATACAGACAAGGTAAGTCACACCGTTCTTTTGATTTGATGATTTCATTGCACTGAGCAACATGAATTTTCATCAGCTCCTCAAACGTCTTCATAAAACCAAAGATGCTCTAGCAAAATTCACTGGCGTCAACAAAAAGGCTCTTCAGATCTACGAAAAGTACTCCAAGGAACGTGACGAGATTTACGCTCGATTTGAAGATTTGGAGAAATCTCAAAAGGCAATCGAAGATCTTATTGTCACGTTGGATCAGAGGAAGGACGAGGCCATCGAGAGGACGTTCAAGCAGGTATCCAAGTACTTCTCTGAGATATTTGAGAAACTTGTTCCAGCTGGTAAAGGAAGGTTGATCATGAAAAAGAGAGCCGTCAATGTACGTTAAGTAATTTTGTTATTGTTGATTGGACGGAACTGACAATCTGTTCTTTGGATAAACAGCGCGAAGATGACCCTGACTCTGACGGAGAAGAGGGTCGTCACAAGTCTTTGATTGATAACTACACCGGTGTCGCTATTAAAGTTTCTTTCAACTCAAAGAGTGACGAAGGGCTAAGAATCCAACAGCTCAGCGGTGGTCAAAAAGCCCTCGTGGCTCTGGCGACAGGTGAGCCCCTTCATCAAATTTATGTCTCCACGCTGTTTTACTAACAAGTTCCTTCTTCCTTGTGCAGTCTTTGCTATCCAAAAGTGTGATCCAGCACCATTCTACCTCTTCGATGAGATCGATGCGAATCTAGATGCCGCGTATCGATCAGCGGTCGCCCAGATGATCCACGACCTCTCAGAAACTGCTCAATTCATCACCACAACTTTCCGACCTGAAATGATCGAAACAGCAGAGAAGTGCTATGGCGTTTTCTTCAACAACGAGAAAGTCAGTAGCATCAAGAGAATTGAGAAGGATGACGCCAGACAGTTTGTTGATCACCAGGCAGATCCCGTACGACGATAATGCAGTCCCCTTCCTTCTATTTCTTTTCTTCTTTTGGGCTACGAAGATGACTTTTATACCCGTTTCGATATCTACTGTTTTCATAATCTCTTAATCATACTATTGCTTGTAACTTCAGACTAGAATGACTGCGAAGCGCTGTATACTTTTCCTTCTATGCTCATGGATAACTGCGAGTTGCGCATGCTTAGACAACCGGTACAACCACAGGAAAGATCTGGGATACCACCCGTATCCAGTCGCATATGGGAGTGTATAATACAACACACACCTGATCAGAAGTTGCCCTGTAATGACACCGCTCTGCCTGCCCTGATAATTCGCCCATCGAGCAAGTGGCGGCGTGCCGCCTAGTCGAGCGATAGGTTGGCACGTTCGACCGACGTGATCCATCCCTCATTCCCCAAAGCCATTTAGGATAGCTAGGAAACAGGAAATGGCACCAGAATACAAGCTCATCTACTGGCCCACGATCCCTGGACGAGGGGAACCCATCAGACTATTCCTCGAGCAACAGGGCGTGGAGTACGAGGATGTCGCCCTCACTTCGACACCAGAGGCTGCCGTGGGTGAAATCATGGCGTGTATTGGAAAGGACTTTGTTCCACCAGGAGACTGTGAGTATCAGAACTTGAATTATTTTTGCTCAAAGAGATCAGGGTTGGTAACTCCGTTTTAAACTCATCTCATCAGGTCTTCCTCCCTTCGCCCCACCAATTCTTGTTCACAAGGGGAAAATGATCTCTCAGTCTCCCAATATCATGGTGAGACTTCCAAATTCCCGCTAGACTGGTTGATTTGAGATCCTCTGCTCGTTCTAACTCTCAGTCTCTTTCCCCACTTCGACCATCTAGCTCTATCTGGCTCACCAGCTTACTCCTGATGTCGATATTTTCAGAGCTAACCAGCTGTTTTTGACTCTAGGAGAGTGAGTCTACTCATCTTTCGCCTTCAAACATCGACGTCATGCAAAGCATCCACCTAGCCATCACTCCATCCCAAAAAAAAGAAGAAAAGAAAAGAAGTCTCACTAACCCCATCTATTTCTTATTGTATAGTCTCCAAAATGAAGCCCATGACACACATCATCCTATCGCTACAGGCGATTACTACGAAGATCAGAAAGAAGAAGCTCTCAAGAAAGCAAAGGATTTCAAAGCTGCGCGACTGCCTAAGTTCCTTAAGTACATGGTGCCGTTTAAGCTTGTGTTGTTTTCACTGAGGCTGATGGTGGCTCTACGACAGCTACATCGAACGCGTCCTTCAGCGCTCAAACTCTGACTACCTCCTCGGCGGCGAAACCTTGTCGTATCCGGATCTGATGCTCGCATTCGTCATCTCAGGCGTTAAGTTTGCATTTCCAAATGCAACCCAAAAAGTTCTCAAGGATACTCCTTTGATTGTCGCTCTGTGCGAAAAGTAAGTCTTGTCCACCGCCTGTTTGTCGGAATGTCATCCACTGATGAGTGATCATGGTTTAGGATTGAGAGCGAACCTAAGATAAAAAGCTATCTAGAAAGCGATAGGAGAATGACTTTCAGCAACGGTATCTACCGCTACTACAAAGAGCTGGATGATGAGGAAGACGAGAACGAGAAGGAGGTATCGGGTCGAGCGGCGAAGAAGGCCAAGATATAAAACGTCGAACAGAAGAAGCTTGCATCTCACTATAACAAAACAAAAAAAATACTCAACTGATAGCAATCAAATTGTGATGAAATTTCAATGAATCTGTTCAAAGGCGCAAAGTCGTCGGATGCGTTCCTGCCCTACGCCTCAACCGCCTGCTTCAGTGGTTTACCATAACCAAAATGCGCCTTTCCATTGGCCAGGGTCTCTTTATGTGTCTCCCTACCACTACTGGTAGAAGCGCCCTTATCACCTCTATCTGCTTGCGGTTCCTCCTCCTCCTCATCGTCACCTTCTTCTTCGTCAGAATCATCTTCACCCAGTCCAAATTCATAGTCGATTGTTGAACGATTCGCACTCGACCTAATAGGCCCTCTCGAGAACGTCTCGTCACCGTCCTCCTCTAGCTCATTCACTGCTTCATCCTCATCTTTCAAGTCGTCCTCTTCGCCCTCATCGATGTCTTCACTTGCCGCTGCCGTCCGTATACGATGTTGGAAGATCGTCTGCGGCCGCTGCTGGATCGAGTCGGTTGAATTGGACGCAGTCATTGCTGGTGCTGAACGTCGCGACGAGGAATGAAAAGACGCGTGGTCCCCGAATGGGTTGTGCACGTCCGTGTCATCTTCATCAGAGAAGCTTGATCCAGGAACAGAGTAGGAGGAGGAGGAAGATGAGGGGATTACGAGCAAGTCCGGAGTGACGAGGTTATACTCTCTGCAGAGGGCGAGGAAGCGAGCGTAGAGTGATGTTTCGAGCTGCGAAGAGTAAGGAGTCAGTCCCAGTGTATCAGAACTGCTGTTGAAAATGTTTTGAAGCTTACTTCAGCTGATTCAAAGACTTCTCGATGATGGAAATATGCGTGTGAGAAGATTCTCGATAGCCGTCGTGCCAGAGATGAAAAATGGGATTTGGACTTTTCAGGTATCGTGAGTCTTGTTGTAAAGTTGACAGCCATCAGTGACCGTGACATTAAATATATACATACATAACTTACTTACCTAGATGGGAAGTCTTTCGAGCTTGAGAGCAGCTGTTCAGTAGTTGCGAGGGTATGCAGACAGTAGTCAATCGCGCAACAGTTCTCCTACAAGTAAGAGAGACACTATCAGTTCAGCTGGAAATTGCTAACAGAGGTGGCAGCCGGGTCCATCGTGTTGATCACCAAGCTGAGAAGGACAGCGCGTCACCCCATAAATCAGAGCAACAAGAAAGCCGATGTTGAGACCCAAATGTACAAAGTTGCGATGATGTTGTATTCAATCTGATGGACACCTTCGCATTTGCTTCTCAACTAGCGGACAAGCCCTGACGCAACCAACCGGACCTAACCAAAGACAACTCACATTCGGAATAGGATTACCAGTAGCACCATCGATATGAGCTACGCACAAGAATATCCAATCCTCTGTGGAACAAGGAATAATGTCAAATTCAAGGGTCGTAAGCAAGAACGCATCATCAGTAGAAGAGAGGGGGGACGCGTAACACATACCACCAGCGCTCATTTTCGGACACGTAGCTCTTGAACAGCATTTAAGAAGAGAAGTCACTAATAAGGTGAAGTCCTGAGGTAGACGTCTGATCCAAAATCAAAGATATTGTTGAGTCAGGGGTTTTGGTGGGGACATATAATATTGCGTAAGATGCCCATACCTTAGCTGCTCATACAACCACTAAAAATAGAGAAACAATGAGTCTGTATGGAATCTCAAATAAAAGGCTGAAATTGTAGCGAGCTCACCAGATCTCTGTCCAGATTAGGATCAGGAAGCTCGATTATCGTCTCGACCTCGTCTGGGAACGACAATACCAACATAGACAGCCATTCTGACACTTGAAAGGGCGAATCTAAGTCGTGAAACGACGGTAGTTCAGAGTCTGCTGCTGGCGGTACATCCTATGGCATGCAGTCCAAACGAAATGTTGATTGAGAAGTCAGCGTGGTTTCGAGAGGGCCAAGTTTCCAATTTTTTCGCCTTCTGTCCTTCTGTTGAACACCTACCTCGAACTTAGTTCCCTTCCTTAGCCTAAGCGAGGCTCTGGTATCTGATACTCCCATCTGTTGCCGAAGACCCGAACAGATTCTTAGAAATTTAAGTGTTGACTGTTGGTTGATTAGGAGTCGATCGCGACAGGAGAAGTTTCAACGCAAGACGCGCTTGCAAAAGCCAAAAGTTGATCCCAACAGCCCGAGTATTGATACAATTGTACAGAACAAAGAGTACGATTAAAAGAGAGATTATGCTAGAAGAACATCCAGTGGTATCAGGAAGAAAATGCAAAGTTCGTGTAAAATGCGTTTGAGAATGCGAATGATGGTTATGATTTACGTGAAGGTAGATAAAGGAAGGGTAGAGTCATTAAGAGAGCAATATCTCCCAGATCAGAATGAACAACTTCAAATGGGGAAAGTGATAGTGAGAATCGGTGACTGTTTGGTCCATGGATGCGAGTTCAAGAGAGCGAGAGGTGACGCCAGTCTAGACCCCGATGTCTCAAAATATAACTGTAGGATGTTTAGAATTATCTGGCCATTTGGAATGATATGTTGAGCGCTTCAAAAATAGCTATGAGTCAGCAATCAAAATCAGCAATTACCAGCGAAACGGAGCTCACCTTCTGCCCAAGATGCCGCCGCGGCAGGCGATGGTGCCTCCAGATACAGAATCATCTTAGTATCAACTACTCGTAAGACTAAAAGAACAAGAGTCAGAAAAATGTCAGAACCACACATCAAGATAGATGAAACTCACCTGATCCGGATATCACAGAAGCAGGTTCGGTCTTCGACTGCATCCTACAAACTGCATGAAGATCCACGAATGGAGCGGGGTCATCAGGCTTAGCTGTAGGATCTTTCCGACAGAGAACCATGATGTCACTACAGAGGACAACGAGGAGCTGAGTGACTGAAACTTCAGGTGGTGCCAAACATTCGAATGGAACCAAAGACCCGTTCCTAGTGATAGTGTTGTCTCCATCGTCAAACACAGGGATCGAGATTTCGACGTATTCTGTCGTCTTCTTGACGATACGAATGAGCGTCAGAGGACCATCCTTGATGAGTTTCCGGTGAGGCTGGACAAGTGGAGAAGGGAATTTGCCTCTAATGCGTGCCTGCCATTGCACAAGTCTGTGTCTTGATTCTGCATCACGCTTCTCTTCGTTCATGGAGGAGGCGAGCGCTGAGATTTCCTCAAAGGCGTCTTCAAGCGTGTCGTAAGGTTGGTCAGGAAGAGGTGGTGTTGCCTTGAGAAGGTCTTCCAGGAGAAGTCGATAACGAGGAACACGCTGTACTGGCAGAAGGAGATATGCTTCGAGGTTCAGTTGAGTGTGTTTTGGGTGAGCTCGAGCGCGCTGTTTAAATAATAGAAAACCAATGAGTTTCTGCACGAGCTCCGGGTGGTAATGATCCATTACTCACTTTGAGGAATTGCTTAACTCTCTTCTTTTGAGCTGCTGTCAAAGCACCACTATCAGGGGAGAGAGGTGGTGAGGGACCTTGAAGGGTCAGTCCCATTGTTGCGAGGTGGAGCGATGATGCTGCTGGGGAAGTCAAGCTAGGAGTAGAAGGCGATGAAGAGGAGGACCATGATCTCAAGCGTTGAAGAACAAAATCGAAGTCGCTGAAAAAAGAAACAAGCATAGGTGCTCAGTTGAAAGCATTAGACCCGAGCGCAGGCACGAACAACTCACTTTATGTACGTGGAGTACATCTTCATAAAAGGGTTGTACGTCCTGAAAACATCTCCAATGTCTTTAGCAGCTCGACGAGACAATTCACCATCGGGATCTGGGTCACCACGGAAAATCACCATGGCAGCCTTCTCCAATTGTGGTAGGAAGCTTTCACGGTGGAAGGCGAGCAAGCCAGCCAAGCCATTGAACACAATTTTCCTTTCTGAGAAAGGTACGATTGTTTCCTTGTTATTGAGTCCACCGACGGGTGCTTCAGCTGGTTTAACGTATAGTTCGATGAGATCACGCAGCAGCTTGACGTATGTTCGTTCAGTACTAGACCGCAATATATCAGCACATGCGGAATGAAAGACAGAAGGATGGAACAACAACTCACTTGATGATTTCCTTGATGACCATAGCTCTTTTTACTTTGTCATCTTTGTATTTTCTCACTTCAGTCTCACGATAGTCGTCACTGTTCGAAGTATGCGAAGTGCCAGCTGAAGACACAGCTCGGACTTCGCTGACGTCGCTTGAAACCACGGAGCTTTCCGAGTACTCTCGATGCATCTCGCCAGTTCCTCGACGGATGCGCTGGTGACCAGAGCTAGAGACATTTGATGACATTGGTGGAGGTGAAGTTGGTCTTAGGTCAGGAAGGGGACTGCCCTCCTGAAGCTGAGTGACCAGACTTGGTTGAGAGAGATCATACATATCTCGAAGGTAGTTCATTAACGATCCAAGAGCTCTGTTGTAAGCTGCTTGTCGTTCTTCTTCACTCATCGCGCTTTGAGATGGTGTGACTGGCGAGGGGTTTGACTTCTGGCGTGCCCGAATAGTCTCAAACACTGAGATCGCATTAGGCTGCAGCTCCTCCTGATAATCTGAGTCGGGTTTACCGGTAAATACGCTGGCTGAACCGAGGAATGGTGATGTTGACGGGATTGGAATGTCTAGTGACGGTGGTGAGCTCAAGACTGGTAAGAAGCTCCGTCGCTTGCCCTTTCTGTTCGAAGGAAAAATTCCGAGATGCTGTTGACCCGAACTGTAACTAGAGGGAGATGGAATTTGTCCGTTATTTTCCATTGCAGTCGCTGATGATGCTCGTAGATCCATCGCTGTCATGGTGGTCGCAGAGGACGCAGGCCTGGCATCCCCAAACACTGAGGAGAGATTTCCTGTGACAGTGCCGTCGTTAAAACTAGTTGCCGTTTTCGACCTGACGCCCAATGAGGCATTGTTGAGCTTCACTTCGATGATCGGTTCGGTGTTGGAATGGACAGGTTGTGGACGGGAGAAACCGTTTCCAGAACCACTGGGGCTTCTCATCCTACCCATACTCATCTTTCTCAAGAAGCCCCACTTATCCTTCTTGTTATTGCCTAGAGAGCTATTACGACCGGTGTCAGGAGTTCCAGGTATAGATGCGCCCCTGCTACCACCAGAACTGTTCAGATCCGCTTCACTGTCTCCATCAAGCTCTTCAATTCCTTCAAATGAAGTATTGCTGGGAGTCCTGGAGTGATCTGCATTCATCACTTTACTTCCGCTTCTTCGTCCCAAACTGTAACCTTTCTTGAGGGGAGGAGGACCCATTCCAATACCAAACTTGTTGGCGCTGGTGCTCATCACTGGAAGGTCTTCATTTGTTGGTGGGCTGAGAGCTCTGGTAAACTTGCTAAGGGCTCCGAGAGTGCCTACGCTTCGCATCCGTCTTACTTGTTCTCGACCGTCACCGCGTTCTTCATCAGCTGATGGTAGTTCAGGCAGGTCTCCTTTCGAAGAAAAAATCCCCTCCTTACTTGACATGGTGTTGGACCTGAAGCGCATAGGTGGCCGGGAAACAGAACCTGAGAGTGAAGATCCAATCTGAAAAAATGAACAGACAAATCAGCGAGACACTGATGGAAAGGATGTGGAAATGATCTCACCTGATCAATTTGAGGAACAGCTCTAGAATCACTTGAGGGAATGACCACCTCAACCGAGTTTGAATTAGAGTTGGTGCGCGACATGTTGGGCGATGAAGTATGTCCAGTGTTCCTTGAGTTGGATGCTGCGCCCAAGTAAAAGGAATCAAAACTAGTGGATCCGACAGGTGCTAAAATGTCGCCATGCACCATCGGCGAGGGTACAGATGATGTGGTAGTAAACGTCGAGTCACGGCCAGAGAACAGTGATGGGGCAGGTGGTGGAGTGGGGGGCAACTGGCAGAGAGGATCCGTGAGAGTCTTCCAAGGGCCAGCAAATGGATTACCTTCCACCAGGAGGGTTTCAAGACAGGGAAGTTGGCACAACCAGCCGGGTAAGCTGAGTAGTCTGTTCCCTCGCAGGCAGATTGTGTGAAGGTTCCTTAGAAGCGCCATAGATGGTGGTAAGGAATTACAGCCAATTTCATCAGCCTGAAGAAGACGCAAAGACGTCAATCTTGAGATGAATATCGGCAAATGGAGGATAGGGTTTTGGGAGATGTTGAGTTCTTCAAGGGTGTGAAGGTTGATAACATCCTCAGGGAATGAGAGCAGTGAGCAAGACGACAAGTCGAGAACGACCAATGTGGATGTGAGGCGAGGAAGAAGTGCTCGAAGGAACTGAGGTAAGAGTGCTGGTGAAGGTGAATGGGACAATAACAAATGAGTAGCATCTGACGATTCAAATTGGTGGTCGATCATTAGGTTACAGCAGAGATGAGTCGCTGTCAGAGTGAGTTGAACTCACTTGTCATGTTGGAACTTATCAACCCCTTTTCAAGGTCTAGCGAGTTGTTGTCAATGATCAACCCTCTCCCATCTTCTGCTAAGGTCACTGCTACGCCTTCTTCTTGAACATCCTCTTCCGTATAGCTCCAGTTTTCAACACCAGAGTCGCCTCCTCTAGCATTATCCCACGAGTCGCCTTCATCCCCCTCTTCCCCTTGGAAGTCGGAGTCACCATAGTCAGAGTAGTCTCCCTGCATTCCAACTCCATAAGACGATGATGCATCTGAAGATTCATACCCGCCCAGGACTCCATTGCGGAGCAGATCCGTTGTACCATGGCGATGAGATGAAGAAGAGGCGGTTGAAGTTGCACGTTGAAACGAGCTATTGCGTCGAACGACTGGTTGAGTCATTGACGAAGCTGAGGCGAAAGTCGATGAGATCCCTAAACCAACACTGTCAGATCTCGAGGCACTGGCACTATTATTGGACGATATGTAGTTAGTCCTGGTGGTGCTGGTGTTCGATGCCGGTTGAGGCATAGCGGACGCCCCAGATGAACTTCGACCTGACCGGCTTCCCTTTCTTGAACCCAAACCACTTGATTGTGAAGATTCTATTGGAGTTACAGTAGTTGACGGCTTGTCAGCAGAAGGTATATGCGATGGGTATTGCTCATTGTGAGGGTCAGTTCCTGGGAGGCTGCGATTATGGCGGTGACTTGATGAGGATACTGAAGAGGCGTTGGTGTTGGACCTCGATCGCACTTCTGAACCAGTAGCAGTAGTCAAGGAGGGTCTTCTTGAGCTTGACGAAGAGTAAGGCAGCATCGACGGCGAGTCTTCGTTCAGATACTCCTCAGGCGAGAACCTCGACCTCCTTTTCCCGCCCTCATAACTGCCATCTCCTTCTTCCTCGAGAAAATCCTTGTTTCCTGCGTCATAGGTGCTGTACCTTCCCATGAAATCACTGAAGGCGCCCGAGTCTCTGACACTCCCGCCTCCCCCAGCCGAGTCTCTTGTAGTAGACCCGTTCCTACTCCTCCTTCGACCAACACCAGCAGACGAAGAAGCTGAAGTTTCTGATGACGAGATCACACTGCCAGATGTCATTCTGTATTCAGGTGGGACCGGAAAAGTGGTCGGGTCCGGGAGGGAGTATGTAGACGAAGTCGTTGAGGGCAGGCGCGAGATGTTGGGGATTTGAGGGTCACGTAAGTGGTGTGGTTTAATGGGCATAGTCTGTTGTTGAACCAAGGGAGGTGAAGACGTTGATAAGCTCGTGTTGTTGGTTATTGACGAACTCCGCTGGAGCGAAGGTGGGTACACTGAAGGCGGCGTGAGTGGAGCCATACTTTGAGGGTCAATACCGTCAGAAAACTTTGAGGAATAATGAGGCTGGTGGTGAAGTGGGAAAAAGGACGAATCTGAGGAAGCTTGCCTCGAATGGTGCTGTTGCATTGTTGTTGGTTGCTGAGGAGCAGTCGCGTTGGACACGGGGTTGAACTGTGTCTGTGCGACCTCGACAGCAGATATGACCGTCTGAATCCCTCTATAGCCACTTTCCTGAGCGCTGAATTCAGGTGGAGCTGTCACCAAACCTAATCTGACACGGTGGTAAATGGCCGCGATCAAAGTGAAGGGGAAAGAGGGGAAATTTGACAGTGTCAGCAGCCTGAATCGACGATGAAGAAAGATAGTACACAGCTCAGAGAGTAGAGAAATAGTGGTGGATGAGAGCGGAAAAAACAGTCAAGTGAAGTCGAGCACTCTATCTCCATTGGCAGACGCATATATCCCCGCGCCACGAGGAATCCGGCCAAACTCAACTGAGGAGCTTTTTGAGAACATGGAAGGCATTCAAACACTTCCTTCATGCCAACAAGTCCATCATGGCCTTCATCTTTGGTAAAGTCCACCCCAAAAGTTTTGACGAACTGCGGTGGACGGCGTCAAGATTTCTGTGTATAACACCCCCCTGACGTCTGGGAATTGCATTCAACTCCCTCTTTAAAGCCCAGCAATCCCACCTAGCTGTCTTCATACGAAAGAGATTGATATGCTGCTCACAGATTTGATTACTGAAGAAGTGCGACAGCGGTCCAAAGCTTCTCCTCGTTTCCACCGGTAGGTCTAGAACTGCTGAGTTGGCGAAGTGGTCGTTCGAATTTATGAACTGTGCTGAGATGACCAGCCTCACCAGGAGGTGTTGACAGATAAAAAGAGGGAAACTGAGAAGTAAGAGCTGATTTTCAGAAACCGGATGCAAGTGACGGTCGTTCGGACAATAACGAGAAGTTGATGAAAGGATAGGGAAAAAATTCGTTAAAGTCTCAATCAACATCCTTACCTTATGAAACACTGTACACTTACTTGTTGTGAGCTGAAGATAGCTGAACCAATCTTGACACTCAAGAGTGACCGAATTGGGGTTGCTGTCACAAGTTCCAGATATTGCTGCTGTAGAGTCCGTGCGAGCAGCGACCGTTAGGACAAATTTACTGCCAACTTGGGCGAGAGTTCTACAATAGGACACGAGAGGAGGACTGGAGATGTATTCGGGTCCTTGAGGGAGGATTACAATTGGCAGTAGGATCTGTAAACACCAGGCAGGAACTCATCAGCACAGTATTCGAATCTTCAAGTCTTATTCCAAACCACCACTCTCAACCACCAGACATACTATTTAGACCTTGACAGCTAATAGAGTCTTGTTGAATAAGCTGTACTGTGCAGCAAGTGCAAAACCCGGTCGCAAAAAAAACGAGGGTCAGCACTGGTACGAAGCACACGACCCCCTAAAGCTGGCAGATCTACCCCAACGAGCTCGGTGATATCAGCCTTAAGCACCACAGTTCTCCTTGGACTGATGGGTATCTGTTGGTTCTGATATGCTGCTGAAAAACAAGGTCGGTGTCTGGTGTCACTTTGCGTTAGCGTGAAACGATTGGCAAGGCTGATTTTCTTCTATCGCGACCTTCGCATCCAAGTGACGATTTGCGGTTCCAGCTCCAACGAGACTTCACAGCTACTTCTATATCACATTTTTACGACAAACCCATCCCCCCTCCCATTCTCCTTCCCTCTCCTCCACCATCCCACATCAGGTATCGCAAACTGAGCACAGAGGTGTGGGAAACAAACCTCTGCGAAAAAATAAGGGTTGTGGCGTTGAGAAACAGAGGCGCTTGGACGTCGATCGCAGAAGTTTCCATTCCTCTGGTGGCTGATACACACTACTGGGAGAGCCCAATCATGCGGTAAAGGTACTCGACAGGAATAAGTATACAACAGGAAGTATGCTAGGGCCTAGGGCCAAGTAGCACAAGTCGGCTGGCTGACAGGAGCTCCTGCACGAAAGGAGTAACACATCTTTTCGTGGAAGCGATCAGTGGGAACAAGGTGGCTAGCATCGCATATGTCCTAGGCGTGGTTCTTGCTGCGAACACTCTACCAGGGCTGAACATAGTACGATATGGAATTTCAGAAAAGAAGAATATCAGGAAAGCAGATGGAAGTGAGTGGGCGCACTAAACTTTGGCGGGGGTTCTACATCACCTGGAAAAAGTTCTCATTTTTGCACCTTAGGGGTCCGGCACATAGTCTTATTTCATTCGATAGTACTTACGGCTGCTAATGGGGAGGCTTCGAGGGGATCAGTGGGATTAGAAAGGCAGTGAAACCGTGGATCAGACACTTTGTTTCGATTCTGCTTGCGATGGTCATCTCCGAGCTACACAGACTTTTGGGCACTCTGCATTCGTGAGCAAGGAGACTCAGTTTTTTGAATAACCTTTCGTGATACTATGGGGTTACAATCGTATCTCAAAAGCCTTGCAGGATTCCAATCAATCCTTCCCAGCTTTGAATCCACAGATTGACGGTTCGCCTTCACGCTAACCCCCCCTCCGCCTGTTCAGTCCATTCACCCAGGTCAAGTATCAAAATGGCAACTGGTATAGATCGAGTTCAACTGGTTTCAGATGTTATTGTGAGAGGCAATTTGGCGCAGTCAGCGCGCAAGGTAGAGATTGCGATCTCACTACGCAAAGGAAAGAGAGCCATCAAAATCCACGGCCATTTGGTGTTGTTATCATCTCTCAGGGGAAAAACGAACTCACACATTCTATCCTCCTGTTTTGTTTCAACCCTCGGCGCCACGAGTCACACAGCGCAGAAACTTTCGATTTTCGTTCCTCTTTCCCTCTCCCTCGCACGGCCACATAGCAGAAGCAGCAACAACAATTCCAAACCTGCTTGATTCTCACCTCCTTTTTATCTGGTGATGGAGAATTACGACTGTCCCACAAAGATTGGGACGACTTAAAGGGGAGCGAATAGAAGGGCCTTGTTACCGCACACCGTGTGCTGTACCTCCAAGGGTGACTGAACTCAGACATCACTCTAAGGCTCTTCTTCTGTGACTCGGAGGACCTGGTCTCTGAAGCGTATCCCTGTTGAACGATAAGTAAGAAGATTCAGATTCGAACAGTGTTACCGAAGAAAGCCTGTTTCCCCTCTTGGACTCAAGATAGGCACGTTGATCACTCAACTTGCTGCTGAATGTGGGGTCTCTAAAATACCTGGAATCCTCCTTCAAGAGGTCCGTATCTGGGAAGAATCTGTCTACAAGGCCAAGACCTTCAAAGCACCTCCATGTGTCTATCGGCCGCTACTATCTTCTTCGCTTATCCTTCGCTATTGCTCTATTGCTCAACATGAACACATTTTTGAACTCATATTGGTTGGATTTTGCTGGTGTTCTCTAAAACCATGCGAAGGCGTTGGATCTTGACTCGAAGTGTGCGAGCTGTGGACAATACAAATTACCCCGCTGAACTTGAAGACTTTTGGATTTTCAGCATTACTCTATATGTTCTGATCAGTCTTTGGAAGCCTTTTCAAGGCTCTACGTCGAGGTGATCACTTTCAGCCCTGAAGTATCTGAGAGGCGGCCTCTTCTTAGTCGCAGCCCTCTCTTTGGAAAACAAGTTCTCCCGCTAGTCGTTCAACCCTTCTGCCATTGTGATTTGTGCTGATTTTGAGACATTCTACCTCCATATTGAACTCTTCCCCGCAGAAATCTCTCAGCAAATATCGCTGAATTACTTCAGCATTCCCTCTTTCACCCCGAGCACTGCCTTCAATACTTCAGAGTCTTCTTCACCGACCTATCTTTCTTTTTTTGTCTCTTAGGGATCTAATTCACAATCGCAGTACGCACCAAAATCTCCGCAATTCGACCCAAAGACTATCGACGTTGCTGGGCTCAGCTGCCCATTCAACCTCAAATCAGCTCTAGATCTCCAGCATGCTTTCTTCGGTTCAATCTAAAGCTTGAAGGCGTAGAAAATCACTCTGTCGCCAATCTTCGCATCCCATCAGACCTGCCGTCCGCGCAGATCTCTTGCTGTGGAGAAGACACACACCGACGCTTTCTACTGATTTCAATCGAGTAACCTCTCTGTTGGCGATTCTTTCCCAGCTTCAAGTTGAGTACCAAAGCGTGGGATGCTATGAAGTTCACTGCCGCAAACATTGGATGTTGGGTCTAGGAAGATCTGCGCCGTTAGTGATGTGGGAATGTTTTGCCGCTCCATCATCACGATCTTCTCATTTCAGTTATCTTTCCACCTAACTGTACCAACCACGATTCATTTTCTGACTGATACTCATGCGCTGGACGTTTCTCACTTGGAAGTAGCCCCTCCTCACCTCTGCCGCGAGTGTGGTGTCGCCAGGTATGAAAACATCAACAAACCGGTTCTGTGACAATATTCAGCAATGCAAGTGAAATCTACGCGTTTTTCTTCTAGTTTTGGTGAGTCAGACGTTTGGAAATTCGTTGGGAGCGCGTAGTCGGTTTCGTTCGTGAGGTGGATCTCTGGTAGTCGTCGGTCTAGAGAAGGGTTGATATTTTGACCATCTCTATAGCACTGCGCTTGCACGTAGACCTCCCTTGCTTTGCTGTACTTTCAGTTTTCTGCTTCATTTGAACCTTCTAGCCCCCTTTAGCAAGGTTTCAAGCACCGTTTCTGCCGGCTTCTAATTGTAAACACAGCAAAGTCAGAGGGGGAGGCGGGAAAAAAAGTCTGGAGGTCTGCTCGCGTCGACGCCGCCAGCCAATTTGCGTAGCAACGTTCAACTCGACCCACATCAAGCATCTAAGCCCAACGTCTGATTTGAAACCCTTTGAAAGCTAAAGGGCTGTGTGATTGGATTCCACCAGAGATGGCTGCACCTGAAGATGCGTCCCACGACTGGCAGACAGCGTGAGTTCCACATTACGTTTCGTTTGGACCTCCCCAAGGCTGCCTCAGCAGCTGGATCGTCATCCAGTTTGACTGGCTTTTCAAAGTTGCTTATACTGACCACTCTTCGCTCTTCTTTGCTTTTCGTTGACTCTGAATAATTGATGATCGCCATGGCCGGCTCTCTGGTTTCGAATTGCTTTCAGTTTCATCTGGGCTTTCATTGTGAAGTTCACTCCAAGCATCATCGGAAAGTCAGGAATGCAGACTGTCATGGAGTTCGTCCACCCCACCTCCCGGCCCACCGGTAGAATTTCGTGTACTGACGCAGTTTTTCTTTCGCTGTGCTTCTTCACCTTCATAATTTCCGCGGGTCCTCAGTCTGGAAGCTGCCTTACACGAGAAGAATTCCTCACCAATCCTCTGTACAGTTCTCGAAAAGTTCATCACCAACCTGAAGCCAGGCGTCAAAATCAAGTACATCCATCCTGCGCTGTCTGCCTCTGCTGAACTTTGATCACTGATACGCTGCTGTCTACCCTCCTATGAATCGTGTAGCTCAGCAAACGTTACCAAAAATCTATCTACAGTAATTGATGAAAACCTCATGCTGCCCGACTTGACAGTTTGGGATCCCGACAACTCGACTATAAACACGAACGACAAGGAGCGAATTTCAAGAAACGTCTATGCTCTTCATCCTTTCAGAGATCCCAAAACGGTTGCCCTTGCGAAGGAGAGCGGTCGAGAAGGCCCTGATGTCTTCTGGGCGATGTCATGGCAGGCTAGAGTGAGGCTCCCTCAATAATCGCGGTATCCCGAGACCTCCACTAACTACTACTTGTTTTGCATTTCGAACATCAAATAATGTTCCTGTCTAGGTCGACATTCTCCGACAGCTCGTTGACTGGCAACTTGGTCATGCCGAAGTTGTCCGTACTGAAATCACTAAGAGCTACGGACTTGGTAACCACAAACAGACCATCTTCGACAAGAACAGGAATCCCCTCATTGTAGATACTATGGGGCAAGATGTTGGTAAGAAAAGGTATTGGAACTTCGATGGTACGTTCCGAATTCTTTCTACCTTTCCCTCGTTCCTCGTTCCAACTGACGTTTTCCTCTCCCTGTCACTTCGTTCTCTAGATTCACCCAGAATCTACACTTCCGCCAACCCATTTAAGAAGAGCTGTCCAATGACTCCAGTCGCGTCCTCCAAACCAGAACTCCTCAAACTTGCTGCTGATCTCAAGGCTGACAAACCTGAACCAGCTAAAGTGACCAAGGCGTCGAAAGCCCTCCGAGCGAATGAAATTACTATGGCAGAACACATCGAGAATGTCTTGATGCCTAAAATCGAGGAGCGAGAGGCAGTGAGTGTCATCTTCTTTACCGTACTCTAAAGTGATACTTCAACGTGGATTGCACACTGATGCCTTTGGATTCGAATTTCTAGCAAATTGAGAAAAAGAGGAAGAAGATGGAACTACAAGCGATGTTACAGGCTCAGGCGGAGGATCGAACAATGAGTCGTACTCGACGATCAACGAGGAAGACATACTTCGAAGAGGGTGGTGTGAGTACCGACATCTCTCACAAAGTGTTCATTGTCATATCTTAACGTACTAAGATATTTGGATCTTTGCCTCACTATACGGGCCATTCCTAACGTAGGAGGACGATGACCAAGCTTCAGACTTCATCGACTACGACGAGAACGACGAAACGGGATCTAACACCAACTCAAGACGAAGTTCACGCAACCATGCACAACATGAATGGCGAGGTGAACGACGCAGTACCCGAGTCAGCATGGCAAACGCCAAAGACGAAGACGCTGCAGATCTGGACATACAGGACGAGATTGTTATCACTAGACCATCATCGACGAATGGTGGTGGAAGTTCTCCGGGTCAGAATGGCAATGGGGTCAAGGAGGAAGATGAGGAAGATGATGTTAGTATGGAGGGCAGTGAGGCGAATGGAGAGGAAAACGGGAAGAGAGACAGCTCATTCGAAGCTGCCTCTGAAGATGGCTCCGTTGAACACTAGATGCTTGGAAACTGTCGATTGCTGTTTTACTGGCGGAAAGGCGAAACCTTTTCAACCTGATGTTCCTTATCTTACCCTATAGAGTGTACACAATCCTTGTACGCTGAGTTCAACCCTGTCATGCATAGTTATTTTACCTTGGAAAAATCCAGAAGCAAGAGACATACAAAGACTTGCAAGCTGTCGTGTTCACAAAGCCCCTGTACTCAGCTGCATAAAGGGAGCGTAAAAACCATCGCAGATCTTCTCATCCGTTCATCGCGCCCTCCTCATCCAGCGCTATACCCAAATCCTCATCCTCATCATAACTTATGGAAGGCCCTGACGTCGTCGCAGCTCCAACACTCACGCCCAAATCCTCATCGTCAGCCACCATCTTATCCACACCACCAACAATCTTCGCCTTCGCGGACTGAGGCATAGCATCTTTACCCTTCTTCGCATCCTTGAGCTTCCGCTTCTTTGCCATCTTTTTCTCATCGATTTTCTTCATATTCGCCCCGCCGACGACGCTAAGCACAATCTCGATTCCACTGGCATTCCGCTTTCTCACTCCCGTACTATCGCCCTCGTCCTCATCATCACCTTCGTCGTCAGATGCAGGAAGAATTTCATCGGTGAGCTTCACCGAAGTGGTTTTGAGGGTGTATGTTACGGCGAAAGGAAGGATGGATAGGAGGGAGTGAAGGAGCGTCATCGCGTGGGGAATAGAAGCTTGGAGAGCATGGATTGTAATCTCAGGATTCCTAAAGTATTCAAACAGAAAACAAAATGAATTCTGCCTGTACGTCTTATTCAGGAGACACAACGGTCTAGCAATGTGGGGTGACATACCCATAATCCCCCAATAGCGCCTTACACCTCTTCATATAGCTCCCCAGTCCAACTTTCCGACTTACAAGGACAGCAGTATTACTCTTCTTTTTCTCCAATCCGATGGGGCCGGTCTTGTTACTGCTCTCCACCCCGCTGGGTCGAGGGGGGAGTAGTTTGTGGATCTTGGGACGGGGTGGTCGGGAGGGTATAAGAGACTTAGCAGGTCGTTTCTTTTTTGGTTTCTTGACCGCTTGGTTAGCTGGTGGAGTGGGGGTGCTGTTGCTGAGATGGGAGAAGGATAGAGAAGATGCTGCTGGAGGAGCGGAGCTTTGAGCTGAGGCTGAAGCTAAGGTCACTGCTGGAGTATTAACATCTTTGGAGACTTTCTGTTTCTTTCTTTTGGATTCTGAGGCTAAGACTGAGGATGTTGAGGCTTCAGCCATGCCGGACGACGGTTCGAGGAGGTGGAAGATTACTTAAGCTTATGTGAAGCCAACGATGTCAAAATACATCAGTATTAAAATAGGAATGCAGAACTAGTAGCCTGGTATCTTACCCTGGTGGTTCTGGATGTGCTACAATGAAATTTCAGGCTCTACAACCATTCAAGTTCAAAGTTGGGAAAATTGTCAGCGTTCTAAACGAGTTCTAGGAACGAGACTTGAGCAGCCAAAGAAGCTTCAGTTGGCACTAGAAGAGTTCAAGTACGTACTGTAAGCCAAGAAAGAGGATTGATCTAGTTGAGAGACCCCAGAGAGAATTGAAACAGAAGCAACTGTAGAAGCCGTCCCAGAGACAGCTTTTTCGTAGAGTTGATGATGTAATTTAGCTCAGAGACCACGTTGGACAATATTAACAGGAAGTCTTTACCTACCGAAATGTACCCCTTTGTAGTTGAATGGAAGGTTGAGGCTTTGATCGTCAGAGAACTCCTGGAGAAGTGCGTCTGATGGGCAGGAACTGAGTTTTAATACTTCGAAACGACATCGCCTGTGTTTCTAGTGCAGTTGATGTAAGTAAGAAGGGAAAACACGATACTAAAACATTGTGCGAAGGAAGTTCGATAGAAGATTCGTTCAAGCTCAGCGCAAGTCACATGTCGTGATATCGATGAGATGTAAACAACCACAAATTTGTGAAAGAAACAGGATCAGTCCGTATTTCGGCCTTTTCTGGTCCAATTCAAGCAATAGAAAGACCCACAGTACATATTTTGAGTCGAAACTTCCTTTACTACCCTATAAGTTTCGAAAAGCGATGCGATGACAAGGTGGTGTTCCCCTGCAGAACATTCGTATCCATTCGATACTGTAGGTGCTGGGACTCTGACAGGTCCTTGAAACCCTTGATATGAATGAATACGAGTATGTCAATCCTGCCACTTGTACAGCGCTAAGCTCCATATCTTCGTTGCTAAGCAATTTGGCGCACTTTCTTTCTGAAAATCTACTCGCGCTCATCACAGTACGATTCTTTCACCAGACGAGCAGCTACAAGCACCCCCTGATCAGCTTTCTTTCTACTTTCACTATTTTCTTCGAGATTTGGGTGTCCGTTGGAGCAAACTCGAGAAAATTGGCAGTTTCTGACTTTTGCAGCAAAATTGTGTGCGCGCTGCGACGATCCCAAAGGCCTGGAAGCCATCCTAGCGCTCGTTCGCTTCACTCCCTCATCCAACCCAAATTCGAAGTAGGGTTTCCTCATCCTACAAACTCTCACCCCTTCTCGTGAGTAGGTAGTCGTTCTGTCCTAATTGCGAGTTTTCTGTGGGAAAGGATGAGCAGAGGGCTCGTTGCTTTGCTGTCACAGGAACAAGAAGCTCGCTGCTGATAATTCCCTTCTTTTGTTTCGATATCTTCCTTTTCCTTGGCGTTTCCTACTGGAATAGTCCTATCCCAGACACTAGTCCATCAAGAGCCTTATAGAAAGGTCTCCCTTGGAGTTTGGCAGAAATCAAATCCTCGTACGTCTATCTTGCTTGTCTTCCTTTCTCGGTCAGAGTGTCTTGCAGAGAGAAGGTTTCCCGTGTACATTGGCTGGCGCCTATCCTCTTGTCATTATGGGCATGTGTGCATCACTGGCTGCTGGTTGGGCGAAGGTGGTAAGAGGTGCTGGAAGCTGCGAGGTGGCATTAGGAGTAATACAGGGCTGCGAAAGCGCCTGTTGGGGGGGCCAGCGAATTGTTAAGACTACCTACCAAAGTGATCTTGCAGCTGCAGAGGAACATACGGAGGGATCAGGATGGAATTCACATACGAGAAGGTGATCATTTAGTGACTCTCTTCAATTAATGCACCGCTGTGGAGGGGCCGAAGTGACAGTCAGCCCATCTCCCTCAACTTTTAGATATCCTGTCCTCGTCGCGTTTCCCGTCCTTCTTTTCATCTAAACTGACAATCCTTTCCCCTTTGATTCATTTCCCCTATTCAATCTCTTACGATGTCTTTTTAATTGGTGACATGTGGACCCTGGCTCGCCCTGACGTTGTCGTTCCCTCGATGACACAACCACTAATTCGTCGTACGCCCTTCGCCCGGCTTACTAACATTTTGACCCTCGCCCTCGACTACATCATCACCGTCAACTACACACATTCCTTCCCTGAATTTACTTCTATTGTGTCACCTTGTCAACCACATACGTCCGCAAACTACGAACAAAACGTCCTGGGCTTTTGACGATTCTTGGCTCCCGTCAACTCAACAGACCTCACCCCCATCCACCACCGATAACTACCCCCAAATACTAGAAGTTGGAGCAGAATGGCTACCGACCTTCGAGTAGGTGGTAAGTACAGAATTGGGAAGAAGATTGGTAGTGGTTCCTTCGGTTCGTCCTCCCTTTCAATTCAACCTGTGCTTTGGTGACCGCCGCACCTTACTAACTTTGCTCCCCTACTTCGAATAAATTTCAATATAACAGGTGATATCTATCTTGGTGTCAACATCGTCTCTGGCGAAGAAGTCGCTATCAAGTTGGAATCCATCAAGGCGAAGCACCCTCAACTCGAGTACGAATCCAAGGTATACAAGAGCCTTGCTGGTGGTGTCGGTGTTCCTTTCGTGAGATGGTTTGGTACCGAAGTAAGTCTTCCTTGCTCTTTCCCCCTTTTCAAACGTTACCATGGAACAGCGTGTTCTACTGTCTGCGAGAGGAAAGTTTGTAACTTGCCACTGACGAATTTTTTATACGCTTGTTTTAAAAGTGTGACTACAATGCCATGGTTCTTGACTTGCTTGGTCCATCTCTTGAAGACTTGTTCAACTTCTGTAACAGAAAGTTCAGTTTGAAGACGGTTCTTTTGCTGGCTGATCAGCTGGTGCGTTTCCCCTCTTCAACAGGACGTGGCGGGTCTACCCCTCATCTTGACTTCTTCATTGTTTTTTTTTGGGGGGTTCCACTGACAATTTGTTGTTCTTGCTGTTTTGGTGCTGTTAAGATCTCAAGAGTTGAGTACACCCACTCCAGAAACTTCATCCACAGAGATATCAAACCAGACAACTTGTAAGCTACCTATCTCTTTGTGATCAGGTTCAATTCAGCTCCTGATCTCTGTGCTATATGTATCGTCCTCAGCCTCATGGGTATTGGAAAACGAGGTAACCAAGTTAATGTCATCGATTTTGGTCTCGCCAAGAAATATCGTGATCCAAAGACCCACCTTCACATCCCGTACAGAGAGAACAAGAACTTGACCGGAACTGCTCGATACACCTCCATCAATACCCATTTGGGAGTCGAACAATCCCGTCGTGATGACCTGGAATCTCTCGGTTATGTCCTCATGTACTTCCTCCGTGGTCAGCTCCCATGGCAAGGTCTCAAGGCAGCCACCAAGAAGCAAAAGTATGACAGAATCATGGAGAAGAAAATGACGACCCCGACTGAACTCCTCTGCCGTGGCTTCCCCAACGAGTTCGCTATCTACCTCAACTACTGCCGATCCCTCCGCTTCGACGACAAGCCAGATTACTCGTACTTGCGAAAGCTCTTCAGAGACCTCTTTGTTAGAGAGGCGTTCCAGTACGACTACGTCTTTGACTGGAGTGTTCAGACAAGAGTCGAGGATAACGATGCTTCCGGTAGCAAAGTTCAGGTTCAACAACAACAACAGGCCGTTCAGCAGCCAGGTCAAGCTCCAGTCAGGACAGCCAGAAGAGTCATCGGTGAAGACGAAGACAAGCCAGCTGGCGTTGATAGACAGTGAGTTTTCTACATGCTTTAAACTCGCTTTTACTAGTTCGCTAGGAAAGTGACTGACTGCGCGTCTGTTCGGTTATTTAAGACTTCGTAGTCAAACCAAAGCTGCTGTCCCTCAACCTGGAGTCGCTCCACCTCGCAGACGTACTGATCCCAACCAAGAACAAGCTCAAGGATGGTACTAAGCTCCCAAGCAGTCGCCGATGTGATCAGCCTTGATTTTAACGATCGAACTGCTCTAGTCTGTGTGAGCGGGGAGCAGGGGAAAGAAGAAGGAGTTATGTGAGGACTTGAAAGTCGGAGCGACAAGAGGGCTCAAGAGGGAACGGAAGAAGACGGGAAGATGACTTGTAAAATCTACGAGCAGGAACACAGGGAGGAGTTCGCCAGGTTTCACAAAATTCAAACTTACCATCAACGACCGCATTCGCCAGATTAGCACTTTTCACGTCTCAACTTTCATGAAACTATAACGACTCATCATCACTCAACCCGTCACTTATCTACAACAATTACACCACCAACCATTAATTACAATTTGCAGTTCAATAAATCCTCCTCTCCACCACCGGTTATCAACGCCATTTTCGCCAATCAGTTTATCGGTTCTGTGTATAGGCCTTGATCCACGCTAGCACTCCACACCACCTCATCACCCTTACCCGTTCAGTAACCCGTCATTGTATCATATCTCGAAATGGTGCCTTCTGCTCCAACAGCTAATGGGAGTAGACTGGGAGTATGGTCATCAAGGTTCTCATGATTGACTGTCCCAGCGGTCATGAGCTTGTGACTGTACGTGTGCTCTTCGTTTGCTTTCTCTTCAAACTGAAGCTATATCTTCGTTCTGTCATTTTAGTTACTTGCATCCTCCAGGATCGGTCTCACCACCTCCATCTGTACCATCCACTGTAACACTTCTTACCACAACACCTCACCTGTACTATCCACAATGCTCGCGGCACGCATTTCTACGCCGGCCCGCGCCAGTTCCCTCCTTCCAGCTTATCCGCTTCTGCAAAACAGGACAAGAGAGAAGAGGAGGGCGCCAGGTCTTTATGGTTTCCTGCCTTTCTTATGTATCTTTTCTTTCCACTCCCCCCTCCACTCCAGTTATGTTCCACCACCGCTTTTTACCGTCCATACCGCCCCATCACTACGTAATGTCCGGCTTCGACAACCATGACTGTTCTTCACAGGACAGTTGAGGTATCGTGAGTTGCACCTTACCCACTACTAGATTGATACACCTTTCAGTCGAATCCTCGCGTTGAACTGTCAGAAAGTGCTGTGACTGAAGAGTTTGCCCAGCCCCAAGAAATCAAAGGGTCTTTTGAATATCATCAGCAAGGAATGTTGAGACTTCCATTCAAGTTTGATCATCTTGTGTCCAGGAAGGGCTTTGTGATAAATAAGTGTTGTGATGAGCGAGTAAAGGCGCCCCGGATCTTGCTGTAGAAAAGGTGGAACCTAATTTTTGTCAAGAGGGTAGAGCGGTGGTAGAGCATAGATGAAACCGTTTAGTGAAGGGATATGGAGAGCATAGTGAAGGCAGACTAGCTTGACTGGTGGCAGAGCAAAAATATCATGAAGATTTCAGATGAAAATAAGGTTCAATTCGAACCAATAATTTGAATTATAGGAGCATCCTGTCCAGAGAGTAAAAGAATCAGCTGAAATGGATTGGCGGAGAGAGCGATAAGCAAGCTCGACTAACTCCACTTATCCTTCTTTTTTCTCTCCTCAAACAACCGTCAATAGCTAAGTAGAGACCATGCTTTTCTACCAGTTCTCTGGATGAGTTGAGTTCTTCCAACCTCGCAACCTCGATAGAAAATGGCTGTTTGGATGAGCTCGACGAAAGATACCGCTGAGCGACAAGCACTCAATCTCAAATTTAATCCTTTTTTTTCTGGTGACTCAGAGAATCCTTTTTACTACATTGAGTATCATTCCATCCAACCTGCAGTTCCCAACGATACTTTAATCCTCTTGTCCATCGCATCAAGCGGTCCGCTTCAACGTGCTTCGTCTCGTTCTTTCCTCCGACACTCAAAGCCCCCCACGAAATCCCTCTTAAAAGCCTAGTGGAAGAACCCCAAATATGCCACCTTTACCAACATCGCAGGATGCAATTACGCACGATTTGATGACTCTAGCTGAATATGCAGACTCGTTGGATGCTTTGCCTATCGAGCTCACTCGAGGATTTGGAGATTTACGGGAACTGGACGCTGTTTTGAGCTGTTAGTACCCCTCTCCTCTCTTAAAATTCGTCTGGTATCTCATACTGATCCAAATTATGCTTCTCTGTAGCTTCATTAATCCACTTGACATCAAGAATTCAATCTCTGACGGCCTCCCTGCTCGATCCCTCTCTGTCAGCGTCGGATCGACTGTTTCTCCTGAAGTCAGTAGCAGATAACGCAGCACAGTTCAAGCTTGGAGGAGAAGATAAGATCAGGGTCGTTGGAGGAGTATGTGAAGGGGTAAGTTTTCCTCGTTTTCTTTGTCATTCACACGAAGGGAGATTTTAGACTCGCGCACGCCGTTGCTCACGATTTTTTCCCATCGGCCCCTCGTTTTCCGATGCTTGCTTTACTGCAGGTCGCCTCCCACCAACACACTCTAACGGGTCTCCTCACAGCCTCGACACTTCTCACACCTATACCCATACCCGTAGGATCGTTCCAGACTCAACGGCAGTCCTTCAAATCCGGTCTAACCCCCAACCGTCGAGGTCGCCGTGCAGCAGCTTCAAAACCGTACCAGATCGGCATTGGAGCTATGGACGACTTCAGTATCCCTGGTAGTCCCCAACCACACCACGCTGCCGTTATGGAGAGGAAGAAACCGGGCCCTCCGAAGGGTAGCAAAAAGAGGAGGTTGCTGGCCCAGGAAGACGATCTCGATGGCTTGGACGGCGATGATGATGATATCAACTACACTGGTGCTGTTGGTACATCAAGTCGCCCTCAGGCAGCTACGTCGAGACGTGTCCGAGCGTTGGTCACGACCCAGCACGACGAGGTCTCTCTTTCCGGTGGCTCAGCACTTGGTGGTGGTGAAGACGACAATGCGACGTTTAACGGCTCCCCTCCTCGACATCACCATCATTTGGATACATTGGCTGCTGGTATGGACGGTCATGCTGGTGACGACGAGATGATTGATGTCGGCGTTGACGAAGGGGACGGTGATGGTGACGGAGCCACGTACTGCATCTGCGGCGGTGGTTCCTTTGGCGAGATGATTGGCTGTGATGACGAGAACTGTGAAGTTGAATGGGTACGTCTAATTTTCCAACTCAAATTCTTGCCCTCTGCTGACCTATGTCCCAATTTTCGTCCTTCAGTACCACCTCGCTTGTCTCTCCCTCGACCGAACACCCGAAGGTGACTGGGTCTGTGATCTCTGTCTGAAACGTCGAGCTTTGGAAGAGAAGGAAGACTCTAGGGATGCTTTCAAGGGAAAGAAGGCTGCAGCCGGTGCTGCCGCCGCTGCCGCTGCAGCAGCAAGAGGCGCGAGAGCCAATAGTAGGAGGTAGAACGATGTCTTTCATAATTTCGTAGGAGATCTTTTCATTTGATACACTACAGCATATCTATATACTCCATCCTTGAATTGCCTGTCATATTTTCGCCACAATGATCGAACCTCCTGCCAGCAGCGAAACCACTACTGTGTCTTTCTCTCTCACCCAACCACCAAACCTGAAATTGCCTTAAAATGGCTGAAAACGTAACAGAAAAGATTATGGAGGTTGTTGAGCTCCCACAGAATTTCGTCAAAGAGGGATCTCAGGTCAGTCAACCTTTCGTATTTAACACTGCTGGCGCGGGTTTCTGAGTGATAGTTTGATTCTCTGCAGTTCCTGAACAGGTGTACGAAACCAACTCAGAAAGGTTCGTTTTTTCTATGACCCATATGAGCTCTGTTGTTGAACGACAAGGAGGAGGACAAAGGGAAGGGACAGAAAGCACCCTTGTCGGAATACTGGTTAAGCTGACATTCGTTCTTTCTTGGTGACTCGCCGTGACTTCTAGAGTTCATCGAAATCTGCAGAGCTGTTGCTATTGGTTTCTGTCTCATGGGCTTCATTGGGTACTTTGTCAAGGTGAGCATTCCGGTAGAGCTTCTTCAAATGGCGAGCTGTATTTGTTCACTCACACCTCTTCTATCCTGGCGTGTGGTTCGCTCTCTTCTTTACTTGTTTCTTGTAATTCTCAGCGTGAGTGTTTGATTCTGCTTCTGAGATACTTCCTGCGTTGTTGCTGATCTAACTAACCCTGCCCTCTCTGGGCCTGTCTCTTCTTCAGTCGCTCACATCCCAATTAACCAGATATTAGTGTACGTCTCCCCTCTTTCTCTGTTACAATATTAAGAGAAAATGGTGCTAATTTGTATCCCTTGGATTTGCCTCGACCCACCAGTGGATCTGCTTAAAGGCAGACAGCAGAAGTGGGTTGTCATTTTGTACAGGTAGACTGACTGGCATGTCACTATTTCATCGATAATTTTTGGTTCTCGCAAGGCTCTTCGAAGAACACAGTTCAAGGATTTGAGCTGCAGTATTCGAAAAAGAATAAGACACCAACAGGGAACTAGTTTGTATTTTGTATCAGCTGAGAAAGGACACCAAGAATGAAATCGTTGAGCATTTAGATTGGAAAGAGAATTTTATCTATTTGTTCAGATAATAAAAGAAGAGTATTGTCGCTTTTTCTTCTCTCAGGAGCGCTCCACCACCACTTGAGGCTTTTAATCTTCGACACCTAGCCCACTGCTACCCTTTTTCCCCCTACCCTTTAGTGAGAACTTACTTGGACTACCTTTCGAAGTTGTCGCTTGAGTAGCGTTGCTAGTGACTCTGTTGAGTGACAAGCTTGACTGGACAGGCGTTCCGTTTGGGCTCACGCCTGGGCGAAAGTCAAGGCGGAGCTTCAAGGTTCCCGTACCTTCCAGAGCGACGGGAACCTCAACTGGTGGACCAGAGATTTGGACGTATTTCCACGGCTGCCGAGAAGGGGTGATGTAAGTTGCAGAAATCAGAGGAACATGAAATTAACACTCACATCGACTGACGCAGTACCCAGAGTTTTCCCTTTACCAACAGCTTTGTGCTCATACACCAGGAATTCGACACTAGGGGTGTCGTTGGAAACTTCAAATTGGAAGGTTTCGTCCCTTAGATCATGCAACAAAGCTGATTAGACACAACACACCTCAAAACGTCGAAAACCAATAAAACCACTTACCATGTATGGGTCGTACCCTTATGACCAGTATGGTTTGTCTTCTTTGTGTGTTTGCCAGTAGTCAAGGAAACTGTGCACCTGACTTCTTCGTTTAAGTCCGCAATCGACAAAACAGTTACGATCAAAGTACCATCGTGGGCAAATGAGTTGTGCATGCCTACACCAGCATAATCTCTGGTGACAACTGGTGAGCTGGGTGTTGACGGGGACACTGAACCGGTGTTTCCATTAGAGACTGCTGACAGGGCTGAGACAGTTCCATTCGGAGGAGTGGCAGCCCTTGAGACCGCAGCTGCTGTTGCAGGAGTATCTTCCTCGGTTATGCTCTAAAAAACGTATCAATGACTTTTAAAAAAAGAGTCCTTGAACTAAAGGTAGAGATAGCTGTTGCTCACGAAATCCTTTGTCTTCTTTCTCGAACCACCCATACCGAATACCTTTCCAACACCGGACCCTACAGCACCGACACCGTGACCGACAGCTCCCACACCATGTCCTACAGCACCGACACCACCAACAACACCCTTGACACCCATTGAAGCGACGCCCAATGGAACAGCAGTCATTACTCTTCCAGCGCCAGAGAATGTGCTTGTGTTCTTGCGCGCCTTCATAATGATGGCTGGTTGGAACACAATACGGAGCTTGACAGTTCCCTTGGGTCCAGTTTTGGGGTGCGTGAGTGATACACTTTGTTCCACCTGTTCAAAAGGTTCCAAGGAGGACATGTCGAGAGTTGCGATACCTAGGGATTTGGCTGCCTCAACTTGGTTCCAGTCAAAGACCTGAAAACAAAGATGAACTTGTCAGTGAAGACTTTCATGAAACCGGTGTGTATATACTGACCTCAATGTTGAAAGTACCCGTGGCTCTGGATGGAACTTCGGTCGTAAATGTTTCATTCCAAACAGGGTGAAGCGTCCTTTGTTGGAAAGGTCACGAATCAGAAACTCATTAAAGAAGTCCAAAAAGTTAAGAACTTACTTTTTGATTGTCTTTGACTTGTAAACTTCATTACCGTTGAGAGTAAACTTGACGAAAGGATCAGATTTACCATTGCGGTCGGCTGAGGGGATATCCAGTCCTTCAATGAGCTCAATACGCATAGTACCCATATCTGAAAGAAAATCGAGTGTAAGACAAATGCTCTCAGACTATATCTGGTGAGTTGACCTACTGTTAGCACTTTCACGTGGCTCCAGGACGATGTCAACAGGGACGAATCTGTGGGATGGGCTGAAGTCAGAAAACCTTCCATCTAGCCAACAAAAGGAAACAGAAGTACCTGGATGAGATCTTGACAGTACTTTGTCTACCACTGCCATCAGTAGCAAGGAGTTTGAATGTGGCTTGGGTGTTCTGAGAGGATGGGAGCAGCGTCAGCGCACCGAGCTGATTGGATAAGACAACACATACTCACAAGCGAATCTTGAACAAACTTCCTTGTGTCCATCTTGATCTCAGAAAACACGCTCTCCTTTTCAAACTCGTCGTTCTCATTCAATCGCAGCCAAACTCTTCCTAAGTCAAGTTCTCTGACGAAGCCTTCACCAACCTGATCCCACTTCTGGTGTAAACTTCGAGCTTTTGGAGTTCCAAAAGATGGCCAGTAACCGTCATCGAACAGAACTTCGAATCTGCCCTTCCTCTCCAATTTGCCCTCAATAACTTGAATGACGAGAACACCAGAATCTGTGATGAAACCAGAACCAGCAGAGCCAGTCAGTAAAGTAATTTACACAAGGAGAGTTGAGATACTCGCTAGTTTGAAGAAGCTCCTCTCTGGTCATCTTCACCCCTCTGGAAGGCTCAGCATGAACAGGCTCGGCAGTGGCAGAAGTTGGAGAGGTAGGAGAAGCTGGTAGTACAGAGCCATTTGTAAGTTTAGCAGGAGCAGTTTCGTTGATAGCTGAGGATGTAGGGGCTCTATTCTCAGCAGCCATCTTGACAGCCTCGACTGCTTCGTTGTCCTCGGCCTCGAAGCTGACCGGAGGATCAAGAGCAACAGCTGGACAGAAGTGAGCCTCGTAGATGAGCTCTCCCTTGTAACCTCCACCTTTATCGAGTTGAATCTTGTCCCTTCTTTCTATTTTACCGGTAGACTCGTATGGCGTTCGAGGATCGGCACCTTTGCTGCAGAAGTTAGACACGTTGACTTCAACCGAACCCAAAGAGCGATCCTGAAGAATATAAGTCGGTCAACAACGCGCCAAATGACAGGAGAGCGAGGGTTATGAGTAATACCTTCGTCAAGTGTTGATAATCCATGACTTCAAGAACGACCCGTTCTCGTATTGAGTGAACAGGGACGTAGACGATTTGGTCCCACTCAGGGTTGAGGTTGTTGTCGATAACTTCAGTTCTGGCCATGACGTTCCCTTTCAGCATTACACGAACTGCAGAAAACTGAAATGATTAGCTCTCTTCAGGTACATTTGGGGAATAATAAGTCGCTGAATGGGAACGCACCATACGGATCGGACTTCCCACCAAGAGCAGCTTCGACATTTTTGACGTCTACCGCCTTCTTCAGGTGTACTCTAAGAATACCGATTGGAGGGGTGTAATCGGCACCGCCATTGAGCGCACCAGCCATTGCAAGTGGTTTCCAAACAGCAGACACTCTGATTCTTCCACTTCGAGCACCTTGGAGAGGGACCCAGTCGTTTCCGCTCTCTTTGGCAGCAAGAAGGACGTCAAGTGGGATGTTGACGAAGCCGATGATAGGGTCTCGAGCGAAATCACGGTCGTCAACCACGCGAATCGTGATACTACTGTTGGCCTTAGAGGTGACAAGGTATTCGTGGGATGTTTCCCAGACTGGGGCGTTGCTATGTTTGAGAACACCAGTCTTGAAGATGGGCTCCTTCGAATTGCCCAGGAAGACCTTAGCGTACGGGTTGCAATCGCCTTGACCAGTTCTTGAAGCATCGAGATCTTTCGCCTGGTGAAGAGTGAATCGAACGATACCAGTTTCTATGATTCAAATTCAACAGGATTAAAAAAAAAAAACATGAAGATGGGACTGCAAAGAAGATGGATACCTACTGGTTTCTGGAAGGGGCTCAAGGGTACCATTTGGAAGTTTGGATGGTTGCAAAACCGGGTAGAAGGTGCTAACACACAAACAAGATTTCAGTATTGTAAGCTATCGTGATTCTGGAAGGCATAATACTCACGCATCAAATCTTAGTTTACCCTTCTCCTTCCCTTCTCGCTGAACAAACGCTTCCTGGTGCTCCAAAGTGGCGTCATTCGCCAACTTAGCCAACTCAAATGTTGCGACACCGAGCTCAGTATCTTTACGGTGTTCGTTCCAGTCTAAGACAGTCATTGTAAGCGTATCACCAAGCGAGTTGATGAGAAGGTATTTGACTTCGGACCAAGTGGGGTTGACGGTACTGTTGATGTACTTCGTTCGAGCAACCTCTGATTTGCCAGCGAGAGAGACAGAAACATATGGATCTGGGGTACCGCCTCCGAGCTGTTGTGGTGAAAGAGGTGGTGTAAGCACGGGGCCAAATATATGTAGACCACCTGGGGAAAGGAGGGACGTATCACTGACCTTGGCGCCTTGCAATTGTCGCGCTTCTCTGATAGTCAGCTGAAGGACACCGATGGAAGAGTCTAACGGAGCACCAGACATCATCTGCTCCAAGTTGAGAGTGAACACTGGAACAAAGAGAACAGTCGGTCTTTCGGGGCACGATATGAAAGATTAGGTGTAAGAATGCGGACTTACTGTTTGGATCGTACATCATGGGAGCCAAGTTTGAGTGGACCATATCCTTGACAAATGTGGCCATTCCAGGGATAGAGTTGATATCGAATCCAAACGAACCACCGACAGGCTTCAAAACGTAGTCAAAGACCGGAGGGGCCATGAAACCGAACGACAGGGTGGAGACGTGAGGAAAGTTATTGATGAGCTTCATCTTGATTCTCATATGGCCTTGGAATGAGATATCTTCCAATAGAATCGGGAAAGGAGCAGCGATGAATCCTTTACCGACTTTGACTTCGAGCACGATCTTTGGGTTTGTTTGAAACGCTTGGTCTCGTGGTGTGACGTCGATGTTGTCGTGTGGTAAGAAGGCGATGTTCCATTCCATAATGATCTCATCATCGGCCGTTTTGGGGAAGGTTCTTACTGAGACGATCTTGGGAGCTGTGAAGGAGGAACCAAGCAGTCAGCATTTCAACATCGATCGCTGACTCCAAAAGGCATTGCAGGCTCAAGCAACGCACCTTTGTTGCCAAGAGTGAAGGTTGAGAGCTTGAGATCTTCCAAGAATGAAGGTTTCTGTGTTGACAAGACAGCGTCGACTGAAGCGACGATCGTAGCACTCAAAACGGGTTCCTGGAAGTGGTAGAAGCGAACACCACAAAAAAAAAAAAACTCGGTCAATCGGAAAATAATTGACAGTTTAGAAATCAATAAAGACTCACATATATTTTCCAGAAACGAATCAAGAAGTTGTTTATCCAATCAGCACTCTCTGACTCAGTGAGGAGCCTCGTCTTGGTCAATTCAGTCTGGATATCATCCCTTGCACTCCTCCTGAACCTCTCGATTGAAATTTTGTAGTAGGTTGCGCAAACGGAGAGGATGAGGAGGCAGCCAACGATACCGAACCTGAACCGAGCAAAGAAGTGTGATCCAAGCACAGCAAAGACAATGACTGCTGCGTGATGCCAAGTTTGACCGTAGTACTGCTCAGATCTGATACCAACATCAATGAACCAGTTAGTTTCCAATCGTCTTAGCGTAGACGGTGTATTATCTGTAGCTTCTACTTACAGGTATTCTTCGAGGATGTGTGGCGTAGGCAAATCTACCCCGCTGACCTCTCTCCAGCCAACTTTGTACCAGTCTGGCACACCCTGAGTGACCTCAGCTGGGATACCACCTGGTACACCTGGTTCACCAGCTGGATCGTTTTTGACGACGATCGGTGCTGCTGGCCCTGCAGAGCTCTTGAGATCGGCTAGAGTGATGGCACCTTCCGGTTTCTTCGATGAGGCAGAGGAGGTATCGATGGCAACAGCTGAAGACCACAGACAAGTAAGGGTGGAATTAGGCGGAGAGGAAAAGGGGAGAGACGTTTAGAAACGTTGGTGATGATGCGGGTAGGGGTTCCCAATTTTTGAACGCGAGACGGTGAATGGAGAGTAGGTTTTCAGATATCCGTCATCAGCCCTTGTAAGCTTGAGTCCAGCATGGAAATAAAATAAAGAACGAACCTGTTGCTCCTCCTGCGGCCTGCTTCGTCTCCTTCTCCTCCTTCGACATTCCCTGGGTTTGGAAGGCTTCCTTGAGTGGCGCAAGCTGAGCCTGGGCTGCTTTGATCTGAGCCTGCTTTTGTTCAGTCGTTGCATCAGGATTGAACGTCTGTTTATAGCAATAGGCAGGAGAGTCAGTATTGATATTTTGAGATAGGATTCCAGCTGGGAAACCAATGACGGGGAAGAAAGATGAAGAAAGAAACCACTAACGTGAACTGTCGCCCCCCTCGCAACATCGTTTGAGATTGCCTGCTCGACCGTCTGAGGCTGAGCCTGTTCCTCTGTTGGGGCAATAGGCAGAGGGGTAGAGTCCTCTGCTGGAGCTATTGTGGCCATGCTGCCGATAATTTTGAGCCTCTTCACAGTTAGGATGAGCCTCAAGCCACTCTGCGTGCAGGACGATCTAGCGGCGCTGCGACTTTGAGGCGACTGAAACGGGACGTAAATTACCCATAGTCCCGCACCCCAACTATGTAGCAACGCACAGGAGAGCTTCTCATTATGACAAAGAAAGAGATTAGGAACATATAAGCCAGCAAGTACAAAAGCAAGAATCTCTGGACAGGACGTCACAGCGCCGCCAGTTTCCATCATGCGAAAAACGGGGTCTTCCGATGCCAGTGCTTGCTTATAGCGCTGAAAGCGAGGTCCAGCTATCAGAAACCAGTAGTTCTTTAAAAAATTAGAAAACCAACACTCAGGGTGGGGAAAGCAAAGAGACCATTTGATTTGGGCGTTAATTGCATGGCCAACAGTAGTTGCAGAGTGGATTTCACGTTCATCGCAAATGACGGTAGATTCACCGCCCAACTTTCAACGGTTACACCTAAGAGTCCAATGCAAGTGGGTAGAAAAAAAGATCCGAAGGAGACACTAACACAAAGGGTAAGACCTTCAATATTTTTCGAGCTCTATAGAATGTGGACAAGATGAAAGATGAGATGCTCATGACAAGCGCTGAGCCTGCTGTTATGTCAATTTGAGAGCTCAACTGTTCAATCTAGAATATAAAGAAACAACTGAAGGTTGGTTAAGTCCATACTGAGCCTCGTTGACAATGGTATTTATTCTTAGTCGCTTACCAGGCCACCTCGTTAAGGTCGGTCAGTTTTATGTACATCCTCAACGACATTCTTCAGTACAAGCATACGTTCAGGAGCACCCCTAACTCTTTCCAAGCTGAGAAAAGCAGATGTGGTTTTCCAATTTACATCTGACTTGGTTCTGACGAGAGTTCAATTGTGTTCTTTGCGAAAGAAGTCATGCCAGGCAGCAGCTACGACAACAAATAACATCTGCTCTGCGTAACCCCCATAGACACTTCAGTTGGTAGAGGTACTGTAGGTCTCTTAGGAACAAGTGCTAAGTAGCTGAATTTAGAGAAGGTATTGTTTGACAGATGAGATGAGATCGTAGCTCAACCATCACGTCTGCCTACTCCTTAGACGGGATTGGGTTTTGAAAGGTAACGCTAAGAATCTTGGTGAACCTTTCTTACTCTTATCACTGCAACGTTGTCAAGGGTAGAGATTGTTTCGTAGCCCTGCAACGCCATGAATGAACGAGGTGAGAGAACAATCAGAAAAAGAGCGAGAAAGGGAGAGAATAATGGAACATTCAACAGGGGTGGTCCTTGTCTGTACAAGGGGATGGGCAGGAGGAAACGGATTTTCTAAACCTCGATTTGAGTTGCTCTTGCCCTGCCACACTTTGTTGACGCCTTGTTTTGATTTGCGATGGGCGCTATTGGCCCTCCAACTGTCAATGGGCAGCACACAAGAAGTTATACACCTCGACAATGAACGGTATAAGCTTACTTGATGAAGGTGTGTTTACCCTATGAAGGTCTAGAAATCCAACTGACACTTTCCATCACCAAGCTTGGAAAACTGACAGGTGACAATCCTTCTTTTTCTTAGTCGGCATTCTAAGCAACTCAAACTAAAAAACACCCCGGTGTTGGTTATTTTTTAGGCAGAGCAACACTTGACCTCTATGAGTATCGCAAGATCATCACCACACAACCTTGCGTGAGGGACAGTTTCATACACGTCAAATATTTCAATCTTTTTTTCCACAGTCATCAACTCACTTAAAGGGAGTGTCTCAAGAAGCTCACCAAATACGGGATCTGGAAAAAAAATTGCACTGTCAGTTCATTCTCATTCCGTCCGCTAACAAAAATTTAGTGAGACGCTCGCCCTCGTCCTTCTGTCTGCCAACTGCATTCCTCAGACAAGGCATCGACATTCTTCATTCGATGTCTAGCTCTGCTTCTGGTGGTGTTCCTCTGTCAGCTCGACAGCAGAAGAAGGCTCGCCAGGCTGCAGCTGCTGAGCTGAAAGCAGGAGGTAGCAATCCTTCAAGCTCTCAGGCTAAAGGGAAGGAGAAACAGCAGGACGATCTCAATTCTATCCCGTCCTTAGGACCGTCAGTCACTACTGCTGCTGGTGGAAGCTCTACTGGTACCGAGAAGCCTAGGGATGAAGAATGGAACTGGGAGAAGATCACTTCTCGAGGTGGAAATAAAGTGAAGACAGTTTTCAGTCGTGATGGAAGGTGAGCATTTCTGCAGCACCAACCTCCGAGACTCTTGAAATCTTTACTTAACAATCTGTTCCTCTGGGTCATAGTTACTTTTTCTTACCCCATTCGAATTCGATAAAAATTCACTCGACCACTTCCCTCCTTCCTCTGTCGACCCTTTCTGGCCACACCCTTCCAATTACATCACTCCTAATACCAGAGTCGAATCCTCTTCAATTGATATCAACTTCGCTTGATGGTACCATGAAACTCTGGGACTGGATAGATGGTGTCTGCCTCAAGACAGTCACGTTCCCTGGCGCCGTCACCCACTTCACTTCCGGAGGAGGTAAAGGTGGAGACTACTATGCTGCAGTTGAAGAGACGGGTAAAAAGGGTACCGAAGGTATGTCCTTTTCATTTTAAGATGTCATGTTGCGAAGATGGAAAAATTTTATCGAGTGGCGGGCTGGGAGGTTGCTGTCTAGCAATGATCAGAAACATTTTACCTCATGACGACATCCTATTAGTCTGGGAATATGGGAAATATCAAAATTTTATCTACATTGAATGAGCTTTACGCGCCTCACCCCCTGCTTTGATTTCTTTTCCTCTTGTTTTGACGTCGCGATTGTTGCAGGTTACTGACCGCTCTCTGTCTCTTGATGAAGGCAAACTGAGGACATTTACTGCTCTTTACTCGATATCTTCGGCTCCACAATTCACCATCGCCCGCCTCACTCGATTCAAACCCATCTCCCATCTCAGCGTCTCGCCCTCGAAAAAATACATCCTCGCCATCGCCAACGCGAAGGCCTTCATCTCATCCACCAAACCTGAATCTCTGGTCCTGCCGTGGGAGCGATTCGTCGCTTCCTCCGACAATTTGGTGCTTGGTTGTTGGAATACCACTCAAGACTTCTTCGTCACCGGAGATGTAAAGGGTGTCATCAGAGTTTGGGACGTCATACCGCTGCTGTCAACTTCTTCATCAGTAGAAAACAACAAAGTAACCAACTCCAAAACTGTCATCGTGAACGGTTCATCACTACCGCTCAACAAACCGAAAGATGTCCACAACCACAAGGTTGACCGACATACTGCGACCCAGTCATACCACTGGCACTCCTCTGCACTGACATCTCTGTGCTTCACCCCGAACGGCAGCACGCTGCTGTCTGGTGGTAACGAGAGTGTCTTGTGCTCATGGACTCTCAGCACTCCCTCTGGGAAACCAACATTCGTCCCCAGGTTAGGCGGCTCAGCAATTACCTTTATCTCCGTCCGACCTGCGTCTAGAGAAACTGAAAATGGTGCTCTGCGAGAGGAAGAGATTTGGGCGGGACTGGAAGATGGAACTGTCAAAGTCATCGTGCCGGATCCTCATACTAGCGGGAAGAAGATCAAGGGCGAAACTTTCTCTTCCATCAAGATCTCACCTTCAGTCGCTAATTCTAGTAACACAACTGTCTCATCATCTACCAATGAGAAGACTCCTCGACCGATCCTCGCTGTTCACCCCAAGACTGGATGGATTGTCACTCCTACTGCGCATTCATCATCCATCCAATTCCTTAACCCGAAACTATCTGGTAAACCATCACTCGAAATTGAAATTATCGCGTCCAACAGAACCTCAAAGCGCGATAAATCCGACGTCGACCCCGCGTTGTCATACAAGATCTCCCACGTGAAGTTCTCTAAGAATGGAGCAGTCATGGCTACCTCTGACTCTGTCGGCTTTGAGGTTGTCCAGAGAAGTCTGAAGATTTGGGTTTGGGATGAAGAGACAAGCGCTTACAGAATGGTCGTCAGGTTCAACAATCCTCATGGTCCTGAGGTTGGTCTGTCGGCTCTCTGCTTCTCAAACGAAGAAGGCGCCAACGGAGAAGGCGAGGGAAAGTTGTTGGTCAGTACTGATGTGACTGGCGGTGTCAAAGTCTGGAAAAAGACTGAGAAGAAGTTCAAGAGTGGAAATATCGAAGGTTAGTGTTTGTTTCTTTGTTGCTTCCCCTTGTTCGATAGCCAATTCGCATAGTGTTTTCAAATGTTCTTGAGCATCTGTGCTCATCAATATTTGGCATACACACCTCAAAATGATGATCAAACATAAACAAACTTTATCAAAGCTCAACAGTCTCAATCACAATGTGTTGATACTCCTCTTCTTCTTTACTTCTGATTCCTCTTTGCTCCGACCTTTTCTTTTCCCCTTCGCGATTGATGGATTTGTTGCTGACTCCCAATTCTTTTTTCATGGTTTCGACTTTAGGTAAGACCCCATTTTATTTTTTTGGGTCAACCCCACCATTCCCTATTGGCTTCCCTGCGCTGTCACTGCTATCAAAATGATGATCAAAACAATCAAACTTATCAAAGCTCAACAGTCTCAATCATCTGTGTTGATAACCCTTCTTCTTCTTTACTTCTGATTTTTCTTC
Organism: Krasilnikovozyma curviuscula; assembly: GCA_014825775.1. Taxonomy (NCBI): domain Eukaryota; kingdom Fungi; phylum Basidiomycota; class Tremellomycetes; order Cystofilobasidiales; family Mrakiaceae; genus Krasilnikovozyma; species Krasilnikovozyma curviuscula. Next base: position 71,365 of record MVAQ01000011.1, on the reverse strand, counting down.
AAACCTCCTCTCCTTCTTCTGCATTCTTTACTCTCGAATCTGCGCTGACCTTTCATCCTCTTTCTGAATTGAATACCTGCTTCCCACATATTTGGTTCAAAAAGGTAAGCTTGTATCTATATTGTTCTGCTCATGCAGGGGGTTTTCGGTGATGATCAGCCAATCACATTCGGGGGAGCGATCCCCTTCACATCTCAATCCATACGTGTTGAACTATTCTGGTTCTGCAATTCTGAGGAAACCCTCTGCGTTATTTGGTTTTCTTTCTTTAAACATGTGTCTGACCAATTTTACTCTTTCAATTTGCGCTCAAGTCTCGTATCAACCGTACTCCAACTTCTCCTACCGAAGTCTTGCTGTGACCAGTGCTTCGCTCTCACCAGATTCATCCATCTTGGCCCTCACTCAAGGCTCTGTAGTTTCTCTCTGGAACCCTGTCACCTCAGAGCTGAGAGGCACTCTCACTTGTCCAGAAATTCGCCAAGGACTCAAAGGCACTGATTTCATAGGTTCTGACGGAAGATACCTTGTTGGACATGGAAAACGTGGTGTCGTCGTCTGGGATCTTGTCAAAGGCGATGTTTTATGGTGCAATTCTACATTGGCTATCACTCACTTGGTTCCATCCACTGTTGGCACCCCTACCTTCACCGTCTTCCTCTCTCCCACCGCTCAGAGTGACACCTATGTCGGTGCCATGGTCTACTCAGCAACCTCCCCTCTCCCGATCAAAAAACGTGCTGTCCCGTTCAAGATTCGTCAAGTCGTTTCGTATGTGACCGCTCACCCACCACTTGCCTCAGCATCGACGTCCATCTACACTGAAATCACCAATATCGCAATCATCACCGATAGGTGGGAACTTGCTGTTGTTGGAGACGATATCAAAGATATCACAGTTGCGGCAGCTTCTACCAGTGAAGGCCGTAAACTTACCTCGACGTCTTCAAAATCCGCCGGCCTTTCCCTTTTCGACGAAGTCTTTGGTCCAACTGCGGAAGAGGCTCCTCGTTCCAAGTTTTTGGTCAACGAGTTGGGTGGTGCCCTACCATCGCTTGACTCGTTGTTCGACGCCGCCCCTCAAATCATGCCACCTATGAGCCTGATGTTTGAGGAGGTGATGGAGTTGCTCAATGCCAAAAATTCTGGTAGTGAGGTTGAAGAGGAAGAAGAGCAAGACAACAGTATGAAGATTGTTTGGCAGCCGGAGAAGGATTCAGGTAGACAAGAGAAAGACGAAGTTTCTGTGGCCAGGGTGGTGTCGGACGCCGATGTTGCTGAGATCACTTCCCTATTCAAATCCATACTAAGTAGTGAGTTCATTTCCTTCTCTCGACCATCACTTCATTCTCTGATCTGACTACCCCTTTTTGGTTGCGCAGACGTCACCTCTATCCACCCCACACCGGCCAAGAAGGTCAATGGTACTCACATCAATGGCACTTCCTCATCCAAGTCTTCGCCTTCTAAACCCATCAATGGAACCCCAGTTTCAGGCCGAGCTAACAAGTCAGCGACTCCGAAATCTCACAAAGCATCCACTTCTTCACCTAAATTGAACGGCACTCCAGCGTCAGAGGGCAGGAAGCGGAAACTAGCGAATTAGTTAGGAGCGAGAAATCTGTTCTTTGGGCTATTTATCTTCTTCAAGGTCTCAATCTTCATCTCAATATACCGCAAGGGGCACAAAAATTAAAAGCACACTGATATTCTTTCTTATTGAGCTAGATTAGAGATGAGAATGGATAGGGTATACAGATATAATCCAATGCTCTGGTCACGGCTCGTTAAAAAAAAGTCATTAGGAGAAACCACAGGCATGGAAGCCTTGAGAAGTCAGGGGAGAAAAGGGTTATCGAGCACTCGGTTTTAGAACCTAAGCGTAGTAACCCATTACCGGCCCATCCATTCTGGAGTAAGTACTGAGGAAGGAAACGAATCTCCAGCTCATGAACGCGGCGTAAAGCTAATCCACCAAGAACGTGTCAGTTGTCTGCGACGCGATGTAGAGACAAGGGAATGAGAATATGTTACCTCGACACCAACGTCAGCCAGAAGAAAGATGACGAATATGGTATAAATTGATGAAGAGCCCACTTAATGCACCACAAAAAGGATGTGTCAGCAAGGTAAACATCCAAAGCGAAGATGATAGTTGTGCTCACCAGAACAGAAAGCTGTGTCATTAATGTGAGGAAATTGGAGACATTCATAAGTTACCTAATAAGATGGGGCTAGAGGAAGAACAGGACGCAATGACTCACCACTTGGCATACCCCCCGTCTCATTTGTCAACAGAATCTGACTGCCGTTATACAGCGCCTGTGTCCAGAGTGTTCCATCATGATCACATTCCCAAGTGATATAACCCTTGTGTCTGGCCAATTGTACAATCATTACGATTGCCTTGATAGCTACCAACGGTGATAGGGGTCAGGCGATCGTTTGATTTGGAAAGCAAAAGAAAGGGGTAGATACCTTGAACAAGAATAACAAGTGGCCAGGTGAACATCATCGCTCTAGAGAATGTCCTAGAGGATGTAGCGTAGGCTATGACAGAGACAAAAGCGACGAAAGCCGCCAAGAAAGCACATCCACAACTGCGTTTGGTTTTGTCCGGGAAACAAAAGGGATAGTCAGTCGAAGAACGACGAGGCAATGGGAATCGTGGAGCGCCTACTAGATATAATACTCAGGGTAATCGAAGAAAAGGTAGTCACCGTACACGGCGAGAATATATCCACCTGCGACTGAATAGGCCTGGTACGCGACGGGGACCCGAAGGAGTTCGACCCTCGACACCATCAGCATCGCTTAAAGCATCGAGAGACGTAGAGACCCCTTACCGTGATAATCAAGTTCCATCCTAAAGCACCCGCTCTCTGTACCAAGTTAGAAGATGAGAAGGGTGAGGATCGGAAAGGGGATGAAAGTACTAGAAGGAAAAGGGCGCACCAGTGGGAAGATCAACAGACAGTTATCACACCACATCTTGTTGTCAAGTGATCAAAGGAAAAGCCTTGGTTTCTTTTCTGAATGTATTGTTTTTAAATGAAACTAAGTTGATGATAAAGGTATACTTTCTGTGTGGATTTCGACGGTTGCTTGTCGTTGTTGTTATTATTATGAGGTGAGTGGTTTCGTTACAGTAAAGACGTCAAGGGTCGTAAAGGAAGAGGAAGGATTAAAGGAAGAAAGAATCGTGAGAATGTTAACAGTTTCAAAGAAATCTCGTTGAGTGGGAAAAGGCAAAGGAGGAAAAAAGTAGCTCAGCACGGTGGCTTGTTTAGCAAAAGGGGTTCAAAAAGAAAAGCAAAATAGGAGTGAAATGAGCGGAAAAGGAGTGATTGTCTCACTACAAATGTTTATCAGTAGCTGCAGAAGAGAGGAAGGAAGACCTGTAATTTGAATTATGAAATGAGGCTGGGAGCGGTCGAATATCCAAAACAGGAGCGAATCGATCTCAAGTTGTTTCCACTTGACAGAGACAGATGTCCTCTAGCAAAGTAAATGCAAAAAGGGAAGCTATTTCTTTTATATTTAGCCCTGTAGACATTGGCGTTTAATTATTCTGGGCAGCAGAGACGCTCTTGCAGGTAAAGGCTTAAAGCGATGCCGCGACCAGCGGACGAAACATGACATGCGCACGAGCCAGACCGAAGTATTGGTTCCATTCAATTTACTTTTCTTCCATAACGTCTAAAGGAAAGAAAGGGAAGTAAAAGACTGGGATGTTTGATTTACTATGAGAAAGAACTTTCTTTGTTGTGAACTCTAACTTTCTTTGTTGTGTTTCCGCTACTGCAACATATCTCCTTTGAGAGCAACCGTTCACCAACCTCCTCATAAAATAGATTATTTGAGAATACCAAATTACAGATCCCAAGAACCAAGAAATTAGGAATAATGTAACGCTAAAGTAAATATAACCTCTATCCTCACAGTTTACCACGCCTGAAACAAACCGATTACATCTCCTTCGCAATTTCCCATAACACTTTTGCTTTCATTCCCAGCACCAAGTATACAGCATGCCAAGCAGCGTGAGATGCAAGAGGAGCGACGGTGTAAGACGGACTTTCCTCTCGTTCGAGCCAGCAGATGAAGGAGACGAAGACGGACTGCCCCACCATTCAAAGACGAAAAATAAAATGAAATAAATTAAGCGGCATTAGTTATCATTTGAGCCGCAAGACTTGAGACAGCATGTACCCGTACCTGGATAGTGCTGGAGAGACGGAGGTAGGGGTGCTTAAGCTCATGTAGCTGAATAGAGCGCTGAGGTTGAGTGATTCTGTCGGAAGGGAGAGAGCCGAAGTGGTGGATGACAAGTTGATGTTTGGGGTCGTGGGGAGGGTGAGTGTTGAATTGGGTGCTGAGTTGAAGAGTGTTGCGATGAACAGATAGAGAAGGCACAAGAGTATCAGTCTGTGTTTCCTTTTCCCTTTCACTTGGAGAAACAAACATAAAGATAGGTTGGGGCGAAGAAATATGGTGAAAGAGTGTCCTTACCAAGTATCGTAAATGGCGGACTGTAGGCGTAGTTCTGCTGGTTGTTTGTGAGGTTTTGAAAGAGAAGGATGTAGCCCGTCGAAGGATTAACCACTGGACACCTTATGGAACCATTGTTAGCAGCGATTTGGACTATTATCAACGCACGAGGGGGCGAAACAAAGAGTAAGCATAAACCGTGATCGGCTTCACCTTCCTCACAGAATCACTTCACTCTCGTCATCCCTCTGAGAAAAGATTGGAGGACTCACAGTTCGTAGCTATAGCTAGCCCCCCATTCAAGATCTTGCTGTTCTGGTTGACAAGAACGGCGATGAACCCTAGATCTTCGGCAGTGTTGTCTCGGCGGGTGAAGGTGAGCGGTTCGAGCTTTGATTGAGTCCTACAACCATCGATAACAATTAGCCATCTTTTTACTGAATAAAGAGTTTTTCTTACACTGACCATATTGTAGAATCATTGGGGGAGGTGATTGTGAAAAGGTTTGAAATGGTGAATCCTTCCCCCGAGCTGTTTTTCGAGCTGGCAGCTCTTGAATCAAGTAGGTTCCTGGGAATGGTCAGAGGAAACAGAGCATCTTGAACATCGTGAGGAAGAAGAAACAGATTTCAGATTTCAGTAGATAAAAAAAAACGAGCAGCAAAAGAAAAGGGACGAACGAGCTGAAGCTGGGGGCATCTCTCCTATGGATTGCACTGCTAGCAGCAGTAGAGCAGCTGCCCTCCCCATCATCGACAGCATAATGACTTCTGTTCTCCCTCTTCACCAATTTTAGGGGTTTCCAATAGTGAAAGTGACTGTCGGTCGTTCGTTCGATCGATGGTCTCCACTTTTCCCCCTGAGCTGTTTCACGACGCCAGTACTTTTCGTGGCGCTGACAAGCAGGGACAATTGGAATGATGGAAACCGGAAGTTTGTTATCATAAAGAAGAAGAAGGACATTCAATCCCAAATTCGAGTACCAAGGAGTCGAGGGGGGAGTGAAAAGGGGAAGGTCAAATGTGGTGGCGAATGTAAACAAGACTACATGTCGTGGAGACGAGCGAGATGGTTTTTGTTCGAGGTGGTGGATCTGTCTAGATGATATCTCATCGGTCTTCTCACCGAAGATTAGTTGCAGTTTCCTACAGAAATCGCTCAAGCTGTTCTCGAACGATAACTATAAACCCAACCACAACAACAACGAGACAACCTCTTTGCTTTCCCCAGCCAGTTTTCTGTGAAATCAGTCCCAAAAACGACCATCTCTTGTCTTTTGGTTTTACCTAATCCAACTCAATTCTAATCGTCAACTTAAAGCTGTATGGCGATGGCCTAGTTGTCCATCCGCTCATCTTGCCTGTTTTGTTTTTGTCATCTCTCGTCGATCTCAACTGCCTCGCTCTTCCATAGAATGATCCAATTAAATTTAACCAATCCGTCTTCGTTACGAAACAGACTAGCGCTGAAGCGAAAATGAGTAACGAATCGAATCACGATTACCTTATCCGGCGAAGTGACTCTTAACAACCAGGGAAGCGCAGGGCGATCTGGCCGCTGCTGAAAGGAAATTGTCAAAGAGAGATTATGAGATGTGCTAGTGGTGCGTGGGACGTGAGGGCATTTGGGTAGTTTGGGATTCTTGATGTGTATGAACCGACGCGAATGAGGGCAGCGCCGCTGATTGATGGGATGCGATGTGGTTGTAGTCTATCGCCTCCCCAGCCTTTTCTCACTAGAGGGAAAGGAAAACTGTAGAATGGATGCAAAACAAGGCAAACAGGGTACAGGACAGGGTAGGGGTGGAGAGACCAAGCGCCGTGGGGGGAGAAAGTCCAGACATGTCGATCAGCCACTGGAAATTAATTTTGACCAAAAGCAGAACCCATACTCAAGATTACTCGATACAGAATCCGAGAGTATTTCTTTTCAATCGCACCGTCACATTCAGTTGCTCTTCATCCAACCCTCAAAGGTAGAAGAAACAGCAAAAAAAATTGGAAGAAAAAAGTCGAGAGAATCGCCCGTCGACCAAGAGACATCCGCCTGCGCCTCTTTGCTGCCTCGCCATCGACACCCACCAGTTCATTCAATCCTTCAAACCCCAATTCAACCCTGCGCTTCAGCCCCAGGAGTCGAAGAATTCTCAGCAGTAGCAGCAGCAGTAGCAGGGCCACTTCATATAAACTATAGAGGACAGCAACAGTGTCAGTGAGGAGTAGGGATTGCTAGCCTCCCTCACCTTTGGATTTCAAGCTCACCGTCCGTTCAACCATACCTCATCTGAGGTAGTCTCTTGCTGACTCCCTCTCAGATCCAACACCTCACCGCGAGCAGAACTACACCTCGAAGGGGAAACTACACCACCCTTCCATCCCAATAACACCGCCCGCCCGCGCCCCCTTCTCACGAAGCTTACAGAGTCCAACATGGGTTGTGGTGGATCAACAATCGATAAAACGGATAGGGATAAAAGCTACCAGATCGACAAGCAGATTGAAGAGGATAGCAGGAAGTTCAAGAAGGAATGCAAGATTTTGTTACTGGGTAGGCATTTGTTCTCTTTCTCGTATCCCTTACTTCCCTCCCTTGTCTCTGTTTGCTTGCTTGGCGTAGCAAGAGATTTCTTTTCCGACGTTACTAATCGTGTTCTATTTTCTTCCCTCTCGTTCTTCGTCGCTGTCGCCTCACCTTCTCCATCCGCACCCCTTCACTCAACACCACGTCCAACAAAAAAAATCCGCCTCACCTAAAACAGGTTCGGGTGAATCCGGGAAGTCCACCATCGTTAAGCAGATGAAGATTATCCATCAGAATGGGTACACACGCGACGAGCTGCTACTGTTCAGGATGATTGTGTAAGTGTCTTCACGTGGAGGAGATTTTTTGGGCGGCGCGGCGTGTGGGTGGGAAATGGAGTGCGCAAGGCGGTCGACAATGGGGCTTTCTCTATTGTGATATATTGCCTTTACTGACTCTTGGTCTTTCTTGTTGGTGTTTCATGGGCTGGTTGATGGATGGGATATAGGTATAAGAACTTGATAGATTCCGCTCAGGCCGTCGTGATGGCGTGTAGGAAACTCGGTGTGGATCCAGAAGAACCAACGAATCGAGTACGTTTTAACCACCCTTCTCTTTCCATATTATCCAAAAATCGCTGACTGTATCTCTGTTTGTTTATCCACCCGCTTTCATCTTGCAGGTGTACGCCGACAAGATTCTCGACTACCGCATCGAAGCAGACCCTTCGCTGGTGCTCTCACCAGACATCGCAACGGCCATCGAATCACTGTGGCACGACCCTATCATTCCGACTGTTATGGACCGCCAGAGCGAGTTCTACCTCATGGATTCTGCACAGTAGTACGTTTCATGTCTTGCCTTTTCTTCAGGCAGAGGCTAATTCGTGAGCCGTGCTTTTTAGTTTCTTCGGTCATATCAGGAGGATTGGAGCGCCGGACTATACGCCGGATGTGAGTGACGTGCTAAGGGCGAGGACGAAAACGACGGGTATCAGCGAGACGAGGTTCAACATGGGTCAGTTGAGTATACAGTACGTCCACCGTCCCCTATCCTTTCCTTATTTAGGGTGCTGATTTATGATTGTGTGTGTATGGGAAATTAACAGTATGTTTGACGTTGGAGGTCAGAGATCGGAGAGGAAGAAGTGGATCCATTGTTTTGAGGCGGTGACGAGTATTATATTCTGTGTTGCGCTGAGTGAATACGATCAGGTGCTGCTAGAGGAGAGTGGACAGGTAAGTTTTGCAGATTTCCTTCTCGAGTGGTGTGTAGTTGGAGCGCTGCGCTTCAGGGAAATATCTACACGAGAAGAGCTTTGGTTGGCTGACACGAACCTATCCTCTCAACCGAAACAGAATCGTATGCAGGAATCATTGGTCCTTTTTGAATCCGTCATCAACTCGCGCTGGTTCCTTCGCACGTCCGTCATTCTCTTCCTCAACAAGATCGACGTCTTCAAGTCTAAGCTGCCCAAGTCACCCCTCGAGAAGTTCTTCCCTGAATACAGCGGCGGGCCGGACATCAACAAAGCGGCTAAATATATCCTATGGAGGTTCACGCAGACAAATCGGGCGAGGTTGAGCGTTTATCCGCATTTGACGCAAGCGACAGACACCAGTAACGTGAGTTTGTTGTGTTCCCTTTGGGATTCTTTCTCTCTTCTCGTCACTGAAGTTGACACTCTTTCTTTGGACACCGTAGATCCGACTTGTATTCGCAGCTGTGAAAGAAACAATTCTGCAGAACGCTCTGAGGGATTCTGGAAGTGCGTTCCCCATCCCCTCCTTCCCATGCTCTTTTTATTTCAAACTGATGATGTTTGATCTCTACAGTCTTGTAAACCACCACTGCTTTCTTTTTCATCCAACTGACAGCCCCATCAAGATACCATTGACCCATTTTGCGTCGTCCCCACCGTATAGTTACTTCTCCTCGTATCCAACCATTAGATCGCGCCGCTTGTAAATCTTTTGGTCCCATCCTGTTCAACTTGACTTCTCCTCGTACTATCACCATGACCTGGGGAATCTGTGACTTACTATCCAGTCTCCCCTTTATTTTTAAACCTATCATGTCATTCTTATCACTCATATTCTCAAGTTCAAACGTCCCTTCTTTGTATATGTGTGCTGGCCGTTTGCTGAGCAATTTTATTTGACAAACCATATGATGAAACACCGTCCTTGGAAATGCGCCTGCAAGTCGGAGATGAGCGTAAGCAAGGTTGATGTCGATATGCTGCAGTTAGAGCAAGGAGGGTCTTTCATAGTCGACATGAAGACTGGCCAAAGGGCAGTAGATAATGAAGGAATCGGCTGTATATCACAAGAAGACACAATCACCAAGTGGCTTGTGAAATCCTCCCTTTCCACGCAAACCCTTGGCTCAAAATCCCCTAGTGGCCATACTTGAACACCTTCTTTACAGGCTCGCGTTCCGGTTTCTTCGGCTGCTTCGCTGTGATACCAAAAAGTATAGGGTCAGGTGCCAAAATTCGGACGCAAAGTGTTGAGGAAGGAGATAGAAGGTGGGAAGCAGAGGCGAGACTTACTGCCGTATTTACTGCGAGACTTCATTCGTCCGACAACACCTGCTGAATCTAATGCTCCACGGATAACGGAGTAACTACAGCATCCACCAAACATGTTAGGACTAGTGGCTAAGGAGAAGGGAACGAAGGGGGTTATAACGTACTTGACACCTGGTAAATCAGGTACAGCAGACCCTCGAATCAGCACGACCGAATGGTCTTGTAAATTATGACCTTCACCCGGAATGTAAGCCCAGGTCGTTTTTCCGTTTGTGAACCTCACTCGAGCGACTTTCCGGATCTGTAGTTTGGTGGGGTGAACGAAAGTAAAAAGAACGAAGAGGCGAAAAGAGAGGAAAAGCGACATTAGCACGAACACAACATTTCCACGTCCTTCCTTCTCTTAAAATAAGGGTCGACAAAGAGGAAGAAAGGAATTACTAACAGCTGAGTTCGGCTTCCTAGGCTTCATGGTGTACACCTTGACACAGATTGCCTTCCTCTGCGGTTGGCTGTTCAAAAAGGGACTCTTTGGACGCCAGAAACGGGACCATTTCAGATAGACCACCTTGGTCCGCATCTCCTGCATCACGGTTCGGCGGGACGTTCGTTGGGTTATGGGGGTCGTGTGGAAGGACCGCTGAGAAAGGGCGGGTCGAGGGAGGAGGATGGAGCGGGAGGTGGATGCTGTAGGTAGTGTCGAGGGCAGTGCTATTCGTAGTGATTTGAAACAGGTCGATAAAGATGCCATGGCGCTGCTGGTAGGAGTCCCTGTCAAATGATATGGCGAAACAAGCAGAAGGGGTGAGAAAAGTGAAAAAGTGGATGCTTGAATTGCGAGAAAAGAGGGGCAAAAGGAGACATGAAGGTAATATTTACTTCCGTAGTAAGACTTCTCCAAGAGGTAAATGAGGTTTGATTGTACTGAGTCGACGTCGAGAGGGAGCGAGGGCTTTCAGACAGATAGACGCTGAGGATTGCCCTAGGTGGCGGCAGCCTGCAGGAGAATGATGTGCGTGCAGAGATCGTCAACACTGGACTGCCATCACGTCGTCTCAGAGTGAGAGTGAAGCAGACTGCTCGAGCCAATGCTAGACAGCAACATGCTCACCAGATACAGTGGGTCAGTCTCTCCTGCCCTTGTGTCTCCTCCCCCTTGTTGTTCAGCAGAAGCGGCGTTCAATCAAATCCTGATGTGACTGCACTCTTATTGCAGGTACTTGCCCTTACTTATGTTTGGTTTCATCATTGCCTTCACACTGAAAAAGGCAGGGCGACCCCTCGGCTCTTCCCCTGCCGTCCTACCTCCCTGGTTGGCCCTGTTGGTTTCCTCTCCCTTGATGCCGCCCAAACTTGATACTGAATTATCGTTTTATTCCTTGTTAATCCTGACCGTTTGAATACTTCCATATTTCTGTAGGTGCATGGTGGTTGCTCAGCATCATCATGTTTGCGCTGGTAGTCCTCGCCTACTCAGCGGGTCAAAACTCTGTCTTGAGAGATGAAAGACTGTACAGGTACGATTTTTCATCTTTTTGTCTTGCCTCCTGTCTTCAGAGGGTGACTTTGCAACCTCCCTGATTATAAAACAGATCGGAACGCATCAATACCAAGCCACCATTCCTTCTCTCTTTATTCATCACCTTCCAGGGAGCACCCCTACCACTCACACAATTAGCGTTCTCGATGTTGCTATCTTTCGTGCTGGGAGTCAACTTGTACTCCAACGCGGAAAAGGAAGGGGATTCCAAGTTGATGGCGCTTGGAGCCTTCTTCCTCATCGTCATTCTTTCTCCCGCTTTCGTTGCAACGGGACTGGCAACTACTGTCGTTTCTGAAAAACCCCAAAACATCTACAGCATGCATTTGAGCGCGTTAGGTTATCTATTCATGTTCCTGGTCTGTTGCTCCATCTCGATCCTAACGTTTTTGGGTGCAATGCGGTGGGAGGATGGAAGATGTATCAAAAATGTATCGAAGGTTTAAATACTAGAATGTATAACGATTTCCTATTATCCAGATCTGTATGTCCGTCAGAAGTCTGAAAATCGACCCAGAAAATCTCATCCAACGCGCTCGACGACTCAGCACGCGCTAAGCGTGGTGCCGCCTCGAGCCAGTCCCATTCAATATACTGAGCACATCGCCCCTTCCGGCTCAATGTCGAGGAACAGGCAGAGAATCGTGAGTGTAGATCTCTCTTCGCAGAAGAGTGGAGAGAAAGGAAGGAGAGGCGGGCCAAGGAGCTCATGGCTTACCCTTTCCCCTTCTTCTTTCGGACTGAAACCAATAGAACTCAGATGATGAAGACGAGGAAGAGGCATCCAACCAGCAACAGAATGGAGAAGAAGTCAACGTCGAAAAACCAAGAGCAGCACCGTCCAGCAGCCGATCCAAGAAGTTGAAAAAGGTCACAGGAAACAAGGCGAACGAGGACGAGGAAGAGGAGAACGAGAGACAGGAGCCAATCCTGAGTGCAGAGGAGAGAAAGCTGACGTTGGACACATTCGAGGACGTCATGTTGGAGAACGACGAATTTGTAACTCGAAAGGTGGGTAATTAAGTTTTGATGATGGGCAGCACGAGCACGCGCGTGGCTCTGCCTTCTGCTGTCCCTGCAGAGCCCCTCTGAAAGAAAGATGGATAGAATAGGTTGAGTCAATGTACTGACTACTCTCTTTTTGCTGGATGGTTTTTGGTGCACTGGTTGGAAACGATCTGGCTGGTGTATTACAGCTCTCGACGTTCTTGAAGGATTACAGCAGTCAAATCGAGCACCTGAAAGGATCCATCGCATCATATCAAAACACAGCTGGAGCTTTACGAGAAATTGATTGTCTCGAGTCTGAGGTACGTTGGTTCTGCCCCTCCGCTCCCCTTCTTTCTCAGCCAGGGACTGACCGTAACTTTTGGTGGGCACAAGATGGAGCTAGAGTACGACTCGAGTGTAAGGGCGCTGGTGGACGAAATCAACTTGATTGAGATTAGGAGGAAGGCATTTGGGGAGTTGTCGGATAACATCAGGCATGGTCGAACAGTCAGTCCTTTTGCTTTTGTAATACTAACTCATCTTGAGTGCTGCGCTGGGCACTGCTTGCTCGAAGTGAACTGGTCTCTCAGTTATTGTTTATGAAAAGTAGTCAGAGGTTTCTCTAAGGTGGTGGAAGCAGATGGATGGACAGAATGCGAGGGTATCCATGCATCATCTACCAACATCGGGCGCTGACTCTTCTTCTCCATTCACACCCACCATCACAGACAAACCCGGCGGACCATCTGAAGAAAGTCCTTGGTCTCTTAGAAAAAGCATACCATACCAGGACGGCCCGACAAAAATGTACGTACCCGGCTGCTTCTCGAACCCGGTAGGTCGAGGGCTCATATTGAGACTCTTTCTTTCAAAAACAGATGCTAGATCGGACGCTTATACTGCCTATAAAACTGCTCTGTGGAATGCCAATATCGATAATGACGGACCGATGCCGCCTCTTTCTGGTCAGATCCCGCGAGGTTTGTCGCCTTCCACTTTCCTTGTCGTCGTATACAGCATCAGTACACTAATTGAACTTGAGTTTTTTTTCTTTGGGGGGAAACAGAGGATGGAGATGTCTCGGATGACGAAGATGATCTTGAGATGGGTGGTATGACGCAGGACTTCAAGTGTCCTATCACGATTCTAACCCTCAAGAACCCCGTAAAATCGTGCGTCTTTCACTCTTCAAGATCGCATTATTTTCTCTCACAAGGCAACCACCACTATCTTTCTAATAACCCCGCTTTGTTTCTGATGTTGTGTAGGAAAATATGCGGCCATGCATACTCAAAAGCGGCGATTGAAGAGGTGATTGAACAAGATATGACGATCCATCCTGGTCAGCCCAAACAAGTAAAATGTCCCCAGACGGGCTGTCGACAGATGGTCTCGCACGCCGACCTCTACGTAAGCATCTTCATTGCCCGTGTCGCTTCAGCACTGGGAAGGCTGACTATGGTTCTTTTTGGGTACGGATAGGTCGATAAAGCGTTTGAGAAGTCTGTGGAGCAGTATGTCAGGCGACAGAAGCGGAGGGAGGCAAGGCAGAGGGCCGAGGAGGACGATGCGGAGATGATTGATGATGACGACTAGATGGATAGACAAGGAGGATGTTGCCCTTGATTTTCTCTCTCTTTCACCCGTTTTATTTCTCTTTTCTTCCTCATTTTACTTCGATTTTGAGTACATCACACCTTTTTATCTCTTTCAATGAGGACTAATTGACTTGAAGCTATATATGTACTTGTGATTTCTGTGATCGCTGCTTGTTCCCGAAGGAAGCTAACCGGCACTTTCAAAAGCAGCCTGATATCTTGTGCTAGACTGAATGATTCTGGCGACCATGGAAAAATACAACTATAAATGCGTTTTCAAAATAAACACTCTGTTTCGAACCTAAAAAAGACAACGCGCGCTCGCTGCAACGGGGTAACGAACCAACCAAATCAACCTTGAATTCCCAAGTTGCTCGACTGGAGCTCCAGGAGGTGTAACCTTACCGTTCATCTACTCAGCACCCCAGTACTATTGAGAGTATTTCCTCTAGAGGAAGTAGAGGCTCGAGCTCATCCAACTTGCCCTCTTTGCGCCCTTCGCGACGCTCTCGAGGAGGGAAAAAAATCATCCCTCTCGCCCAGCATCAGCATCCTTAGAGTCCAAACTCGTCTCTCCGTTCGTCGTGACTGGTCCTACAAGCTGAAGGTAGAAGTCCCAATTAAGTAAAGGAACGAGGGGACATGTCGTTCTTTTCAAAGAAAGCCAAACCACCGCCTCCCTCTGCAGCCAGCGTCGTCGCCCCCACCGCCGCTCAGCAGAATGAGAAGGATCTCACAATCAACGGTGGGCCCATGGGCAACGAGAAAGTCCTTCAGATGGTCAGCGAGAGGTATGTACATCCTTCTTTCAGTGAGAACAGATGAGGTCGCAGTCCCCGCCCTTTTTCTATAATGGCTGTTTGCATGAGATGGAGTGTTGGGCTGGTTGGGTGGCATTTCATGGTGAACATGGAGAGCAGCAGAGCTGATGGGTTTGGGGCAGGTAGGGGGGAGAGTAGGTTTTGGACTGAGGGGACTGGTCTCTTAATTCCTTCGCCTGTTTCATGCTCACCCCTCTACGCTTTTCCTTTGCTCGTGCCTCTCTTTCTCTAATCTCGCGTCAAGTACTCTCAGGTCCAATCCATCCTCAATAGACTCTCAACAACTTCCAGCTGGCAAGATGATGGTCCCTGGCATGGCTGGCTCAGGGGGCCAAATGATGGCTGCTCCACCTCGTCGAACGCAACAGCAGCAGCCGACGCCGATTCTTCAGCAACAACAGGGTGCTCAGCAGGGTACTCCTGTTCAGCCATCTGGTGTTCCTGCCCCTGGTTCTCAAGCTGTCGTTTATCCTTGGTAAGTAGCGCTCAGCTGCAGCTGCTGCAGGCGCGTCAGCCACCCGCAGAGCGTCAAGTGGCATTCGACCGACTTTTTTTTTCTTCACTTCCATGGCCCTCTTGGTCCTAACTTGTAATATAGGTCTCAGAGAAAAGTCACCATTCCACCTCCTCCAGCTGGTGCAGCGCCCGATGCAACGACCGTGCCCTTCCCAAGATACGGTGCATCCTTACCACCGATCTCGACGCCCACAGGTCAGCTCTTCCTCTTCGGAGGTCTCGTTTCCGATTCCGTTCGCTCCGATCTGTTCGTCCTGGAATGTCGAACACTCACTCTCAGACCGCTGTCATGCTCGGGTGAGGTCCCTCCTCCTCGAGTTGGCCATGCGAGCGCTGTAGTCTCTCAAGTCTTGATTGTATGGGGAGGGGATACCAAGATCAGGCCTGAGGACGTTCAGGACCAGGGTATTTATCTCCTCAACATCAACACTATGGAGTGGAGTTGCGTCAAGCCTTCTGGTCGTGCTGGTGAAGAGGTGCCCAGTGGGAGGTATGGCCATGCTGTCGCCATGGTCGGTGGACGATTCTGTGTCTGGGGTGGACAAGTCGATGGTATCTTCTTGGACGACTTTTGGAGCTTTGATTTGAACGGACGTGAGTCTTAAAACAATCTTCTTTCAGCAATCCGCCCACTCATGACAACTGACAGCATGTTTGGTTGCAGTCAAATCTCAGCCCAAGTGGGACCTCGTCCCACCTTCGACAGCACCCCCACCTCGTCGAACAGGCCATATTCTCGTCTCCCACGCTCAGAAACTCTACCTCTTCGGAGGCACTGATGGGTCGTACCATTACAATGATACCTGGTGCTACGACGTCGCGACGCGCGCGTGGACCGAACTCAGTTGCATTGGATACTTACCCGCTCCTAGGGAAGGGCATTCAGGATGTATTGTTGATGGCATTATCTATGTCTTTGGTGGTCGGGATGTGAATGGAAAAGATTTGGGGGATTTGGCTGCGTTCAAGATATCAAGTGAGTCGCTGTCTTTCGTTGACTGTCTGATTAAACTTTGGTAATATGCTCACATTATTCGTTCTGTTCAGACCAACGGTGGTACATGTTTCAGAATATGGGTCCCGCGCCTTCAGGACGATCAGGTCACGCTATGGCTTCTTACGGCAACAAAGTCCTTGTCCTGGGCGGTGAGAGTACGATCGAACCTCCAGACGATCCTTCTGTCATCCACATCCTTGATACCGGCAAGTTCTCATGCGTTCTGTCAATTCGATCTTGTTGCTAATGGCTGTTACATCTTTCTAGGCAAAATCAAGTACCCTCCAGACCCCAATCGCCCTCAACAAGCTCCCAGTCAGATACCACAATCGCTGGGAAGAAAAACTTCTCTCTCTCAATTGAATATTCAGCAGCAACAGATTCAGCAACAACAATTGTCTCAGCAACAACAGCAGCTGCAACAACAACAAAGAGCGATGTCTCCGAGCTCGACCGCCAATGGTCGAATGTCCACAGTTCAGCCAATGGGCTCAATGATGAACATGAATGCTCTCTCCAGCTCTCAAAACTCGACGGATCAACAACATCAGACCTCGGGCATCCCTCGATCAGCTTCTCAGCCTGGTTCTCTCAACGGTGTCTCTGAGTCTGAACCACAGCAAACGCGACCCCAATCGCCTCCAGCTATCAACCCTCGATCGGATTCCCGTTCTTCTCAGACAAAGAAGTTTGTCACTGGTGGTACTGGTGCTGCTCCTCCTCGACCTCGCAGAGAGGATGATGCTGCGTACGGTATTGGAGACCCATCTCGATCTATGTCGCCTAATGACTATCCACCAAGAGGTATCTCTAGTGGAGGTGGTACTTATCAGAGCCCTTCAGGATCCATTAGCTCGGTTTCTGGCGTCCCTACTCAGCAGCAGTATCAGCCTCAACATGGAGAGTCTCCCCAAATCGGTTACCAGTCCAATTCAAATTCTCCAAACAGCCTGTCGAACCCCACAATGCAGCCCCGAACTGTCTTCCCACCTGGTATCACGGCCGCTAACAGAGGCAACATCCGCTCACCCAGTCCAGTCACAAAAAATGCTTCTGAGAAGCTCAACTCGTCTGGTGGATCCAGCAACGGGTCGGCTCAGCCTCCAGCTGATGCCTTCTACTACAATCCTCGTAGCCCAAACGGAACTGGTGCATTCATTCCAGGTCATGCTCGACCCGGGAGTTTGAGTGGGATTGGCGGTGCTGAGGTCCTCAGAGAGCTGAAAGTGAAGGAAGGTGAGGTTGCGAAGGGGAAGAAGAGAGAAGAGTGGCTCTGTGCTCTCGTTGACCGTGCCAAGAAGGCTGGATTTGTGGTAGATGATGCTGAAGCTAGTGAGTTGTCCAGAGTTGAAGGTGACTTGATGGGTGAGGAGGAGGAGGATCAGGCATTCGTTGAGCTGAGCGACGCTGTCATTGCTGCGAAGAAGGACAATGCTGCTCTCCAGGTGAGTCTTGCTTCATGTTGGTCTCTTCTTTGATATAAAGTGTTGACTCTGTGTTGCCTTTGTTTCTTGTAGATGAAACTGGCGTCCGATGCCGAGATGTGGCAGGAACGCTTCAGCAACGCTGATACCGAGCGCCAACATGCTCTTCAGGAATCAGCTTTCTACCGGGCCAAGATTGCTGCTCTTGAAATTGGCTCAGCTGGAGAGCTTGCCAAACTCGAACGAGATCGGTCTGCTCAACTGGAACGACACGCTGCTCAAGTCTCCTCTGACCATGAAGCATTAGAACGACAGTTCGCCTCCGTCTCTGATGCTTTGGTTTTAGAAAAGACATTGCGGCAAGGTGCCGAGGAGAGGGAAGGGCATGCTCTGGACAGAGCCGTGGCTGCTGAGCAAAATCACCTCCGTGCGAGAGGTGAACTTGAGACTTTGCACGAACAACTTTCCACCTCAGAAGCAACTCTTAGAGAACATGCTGATAAGGTAGTTAGTCTTACTGTTCAAGCTCAGCAACACTTGTCATCAAGAGATTTCGTTCAAACTCAGCATGACGAACTCAAACAATCCGTCGACCTCCACGCCCGTGCTCTTGATGCAGCTCAGCTCTCACTCGTTGCTACAGGAAATCGTGCTGAAGAAGCTGAAGCTCTTTACCAACGCGAACGTGATCATTCCGTTAACCTCGAGGCCGAAGTTATCAAGCTCAGAAACGAACTCGAGACTCGCAGCGAAGAAGCTGAGGCTGCAGTCAGCAGACTACGTGATGTTGAGGTCTCCTGGGCAAAAGCCAGAGAAGAAGCTGATAGTCTCAGAGGGCTTTCCACCGGTGGACTGGCCGAAATCCTTGATCATCATCGCAGTCGGCAAGAGTTCGAGGAAAACCTTACTCGCGGTCATGAAGACAAGGTTCAAGCACTGGAGGAGCAGGCATCATCTCTTCGAAAGATGTTGGGCGAAGCGGGTACTAGAGTTGACGAATCCCAATCCAACTTGGCTGAACACAGGAAGCGTAACCGGCAGCTCGAGCTCGATCATGCTGGTCTTCGCTCCGAACTTCATGCTGCTCGTACCAAGCTAGCTTCAGCTCTCTCCGATACTGGCCGTCTCAGGGATCAATTAACTACTAAAGAGTTTGAATCGAGGGAGAGAAGAGCTGCACATGATGAGGTCAACATTAAAGCCGCTATGCTTCGCAACATGCTGGCGGACAACGGTCTTCCTGTCAATGAAGACAAGCTCTCAACGAGCGGCTCAACATCCCAAATCACCAAAGAATTAGAAGCTCAACTCGCTGACCAATCCAAGCAACACGAAGAGACTCGAAGAGAACTTCAAGCAGTGGCCGATAAGCATGTTGCTGCCCAAGCTCAGGTTGAAAGCCTGCAGTCCCAAGTTGCCGCTTTGAAGAGCTCAGGAGGTGCTTCTTCTGGAGAGCAACAAACTTCTGGTAATGAGGGGCTGGAAGAAAGAGCTTTGGCTGCTGAGAAGAAGCTCAACGATGCCGAGGCAGCCCACAAAGAAAAACTCACTCAGGCGCGTTCTCTATCTCTATAATGCTGGTGGTGATTGCTAACGTTGTTTCTATATTTTAGGTTGAACACGACTACCAGGTTGCAGTCCACTACGTAAAGGGTAGTGAGAAGATGCTTCGTCGAATCAAAGATGAGTTGACGAAACAGAAGGGCGTCAACGCATCACTCCAAAGTGAGCTTGACGGCATTCGTGGTACCAACAGCTCAGAAGCTGGAGCCAGAACTAGAGATGCAATCAACGGTCGAAATACACCAGTCCTGGACGACGCGTCAACAGACACCCTCCGGACTAAGCTTCAGGACGCTCAACGCCAAATTTCTCATCTGTCTAAACTCGCAGTAGATCATCAATCGCTATCAACCGAGCACTCAACACTTAGGTCTGAACATTCGATGCTGAAGGATAGCTTCTCCATTGAACAACGGGCTGCGAATGATAAGATCTCCCTACTGGAGAATGAAGTCGATCGACTGAGACAGCTCTCTGCTGGTGGTGGGTACGATGTCAAGAGGCTCCAATCTGAGCTATTAAACCTTCAGACTGAGAACGAGCAACTTCAACAGAGAATAGCGTTGCTGTTAGACGTCAATCGATCTGGATTAGATCACCCTTCCTCAGCGAGTCATAACTCGTCTGATACACCAGACTTTGAGACACTGCAGAAGGAGTTGCATCAGTAAATGAAGCTTTTTCTTTTTCTTTTTGTGGTGTTGATCTTGATTTTGACTGGGCACCACTTCTTTTTTCGACTTGTGTAGATGGGAACGGGCGATCTCTCCCCAAGGTCATGACGATAACAACTCAGACTATTCCTTCGAAGCGCATCAAGTTGACGAACATCCTGCTCTTGCCAACGGCCACCACACCTAATTAACGACACTCGAAATGTTTTGTGCTATTCTTATTCAGCCCCCGTATACCGCTCGCTTGCAATTTAGGTTTCCTTGTCCCTTTCCTTATTCTCCTTGTCGCTCTTGACGTTCCCTTCTAACCGATGACTTCCTAAACGGCAGACCAATATCTAGTTTACGTCTATCCATACCCTTTCGTTAGCTTTCGTTTTCATCTTCTTATGAACCTTGATTTCTGCTTGCAGGATGTCAGAAGTTGCGCTTTTCCATCGCCTGTGGAAATGTACTATGAGACAATAGTGCCTAGGTGGCTGAAAGAGAAAGCTGTAGATTATGCCCTCTAAAGATTTCGAGCGTTCTATTACATTCCGTGGAAAGGGAGAACCGTTGAGACGACCATTGGCTGTTCCTTCCACAAATGAAATCGGCACTATAGCTGGATGACGAATACAACAGAGCACTTCAGAGCCAGATCTAAGTCCAAAAGGTCCCTAAAAATTGAACAAGTTATCCGAGAAGATGTTACGGTTGATGGGTCAAGAGTCAGCATTCTCGCGTACACTTAGCAGCCTACCACGTTTTGGTCAAATTCTCCTCCAACTCACCAGGCCAGCCGAAGGGTACCACAAGGCTCAACCAAAACAGCTGCTTTCTAGGCTCTTTGGTTGGATACGATGAAGGTACTATTAGCTCTTGCGGTGCTCTCGTTGAGCTTAGTCCATGCTGCGTCTGACCATACGAACAACTGGGCTGTGCTGGTATGCTCGTCTCGATACTGGTAAGTATCTTATTCTCTTTGATTTTGAGCGTTCCGAGCTCTCGTCTAACTGTGTTCTGCTCAAATTCCAGGTTCAACTACAGGGTAAGTCATCCTGTACCTCTTTGTCTACTCAATAGAACTTTTGTCCTGATAGACAACCTTGACACCCTTCTAGCATATGGCCAATACTCTAGGAATGTAAGAACCAGTTTCCTCCTTCTTTTCACTCTCATTCTAATTCCGTGGTGCACCCAGGTACCGCACGGTCAAACGACTAGGAATCCCAGACTCTCACATCATCCTCATGTTGTCCGACGACGTCGCCTGTAACGCTCGCAACTCGTTTCCGGGAACAGTGTACGCTAACGCAGATCGTCAGCTAGACCTGTATGGTGACAACATCGAAGTCGACTACCGCGGGTACGAGGTGACAGTGGAATCGTTCATTCGCGTGCTGACAGGCAGAGTACCCGAAGGCACGCCAAGAAGCAAGAAGTTACTGAGTGATGATAGGAGTAATGTGTTTGTTTACATGACCGGTCACGGTGGGAATGAATTTTTGAAGTTTCAGGATAATGAGGAGATCAGCGCATTCGACGTCGCTGATGCTTTCGAGCAGATGTGGGAGAAGAAGAGGTGCGTCTGTAAAAGAATACGAGTCTGTTGATTCTTTGAAGCGATTCTCACGGAAAGTGGGCCTTTCTTTTTCAACAGGTATAACAAGATTCTGTACATGATCGACACCTGTCAGGCAAACACAATGTACTCCAAGCTCTACTCACCAAATATCATCGCAACAGGCTCTTCAGATATCCACGAGAGCTCTTATTCTGTACGTTATGCTATAAACTAAATAGTTTTGTGATCGTGTACTCACTTTTTTGACATTTTTCAAAGCATCATAACGATCAAGATATTGGTGTAGCTGTCATCGATTCATATACTCACTACGTCCTCGAGTACTTTGAAAACATCAACAAAACATCCCGTAACACAATGAAAGATCTCGTTCGTATCCCTCTCCACTTTTGCTCATGTCGGTGAGAAGCTGATCATATAGCGTTTGGTGGTGCCAGTTTGATACATACGACTTCAGCAGGTTCAACTCGCACGCGGGGTACCGCTCCGACCTATTTACATCCTCTCTGGACGAGACGCTCCTCACGGACTTTTTCGGTGGTGTCGCCAGCGTCGATATCACGAAGATATCTTCGCCATCAGTGGAGGTGTGGGAGGAAGAGAGTGTCGTGGGTAATGCGACGACGGCCGTTTTGGAGGATGAGGGTGGAGTGAAGGAAACATTGAAGAGAAGAGAGGCTAGTATTGCTGCTACTGCTACTGCCGCCCAGAAGCGTGCGTGGGGAGCTGGGAATGTCTGGTTGGGCCTCGCAATGCTCGCTGTTTTAGGCGGGGTATGCTTTGGGCTGCCGAGTCTGAGCTCGTAGTGAGCTGAATGTATTTTTTCAGTTTGTAGGAATAGGCGTAGCTGTGATTTTGTTGTACGAGTTGAGGTTTGCTTCTATCGATGTTTTTGAGTAGCGCATCCGCATTGCAGGACGTTTGTTCGAAAATCATCCCCCAAACCATTAATATATAGATTAGTTATTAGTGACACTAAGCTAGTCAACACTACAATATTAAGCTTAATTTAACCGACCCGAAATTATCACAAGCTGCGACAAAGATTCATTTGCCATCAAACGTTCACAAAAAAAAACTGACACCCCTCGCATAGAGATTTCTTATTCCTGAACAGTAGCAGGAGGGGCAGTACGGTCTCTGCTCTTGCTTCTGGAAAAGTTCCTGAAGGTTTCCTTGAGGGCGTCGACAGGTCCCAAATGGTGGTGCTCGCCTCTGCCGCGCTCGTGCTCGTGGCCCTTTGTTAAGAGAGACGTTTGATCAAGTTTACAAAAGATGCAAAAAAAAGTTCCAGAGAATAGAAAAGGAAATTGGAGAAGTCAGAAAGCTAGCTGGTGAGATACAAAGGTAAGCGGTCCTTAAAGCGGAAAAACGCGGCTCACCTCTCTGGTAGCAGAAGGAGAGCGGGAGGAGATGTTTCCAGCACCACCACGTCCAGAAGAGTGCTATAGTCGCCCCCAGGTTTGAAAGAAGGCAAGCAAACATCGACATTTTAGCCTCGCCAAGACCTACACCTACAAAAAACAAAGCCAGAGAGACCGAACTCACAGGAGCGCCCTGTTCAGCGATTCTTCTCTCTCTGATCTTCTGAGCCTCCAAAGCTTCTTCATCGAGCAAGTTCCTGCGCTCGCCAGCTGGGTCTCTGGAGGGGGAGCGAATGTTGCCGGCGCCGCCTCGTCCAGACGAGTGCACCTTGTCGAGTGAGTGGTCTCTGACACCACGGCCTCTTTCAACGGAGGCGGTGACACCGTCATCAACCGTCTGATTGGGTGGAGGCGAGAAGCAGATGGAGAGAAGGGTGTCAGTGGTTTGGGGGGAGGTGGGCATGTCCAGAAGCGGCAGGTTGACTTCCCGCAACAAGAAAGAATGAGAGGACCCCTACTCACTGTTCTGGCATCCCTGGAAAGAGATCTGATATTACCAGCTCCTCCTCTTCCAGTCGACATCTAACAGGCCAGAAGAAAGGTATGGAGTTCAGTCAAAATTTGTTCAGGCCAGCCATCTGACATCAAGTCATTAAGCATCGCCAGGTGAACGAAGAAAAAGGACTGCTCACCATGGGCTCTCTTCCTCTCGATTGGGATCGTTCTTCAGCCATCGTTGGTAATGACCTGTTTGGTTTCGCTTCTTTTTTAAAAATGAGTGTGGTGGTGGTGTTGGTTACGATTTCTTTCTCTCGAGGTAAAAAAACGCTGCGATTTTCTTCCGCGCCAGCTGAAACCCTCTCGATTTTTTTTTCAACGGCTGTTTATAGCATAGTATGGAGAAACGTGGCCTGTAGAGAGGGGAAACACTATTACAACACGATAAGGAGGTTCGAGTGCCATCGGCCGGTTGGGAGGATTTGCGACCAGAGAGACAAAAGGGCGCTTCGTTTGTTTACCAGCGAGCGCTCTAGCAGCAGGCTGCTTATCTTTTTTTTTTTTTTTCAATTTTGTTGCTCTCATCGGCCGCTCGATTCAATTCAGTACCTTGTTCGTTACCTCGTTTCCCCTGCTGTCCTGTTTCACCAGGTGTTTACTGCGCTGTATCGCAGCACCCCGTCTAGAGGTAAACAACCATCGACAGGCATCTCGTTGACTATTGCAGGGCCCTGCACGATGGCCGGACATTTGGGAAGGTGCTTTTACGCATGAGGATGGGGCGAGACACCAAGGGAATGATGTGATGGGCTGATTTGCGGCTCCCATCCACTTCAAAACGAAATGTGAAATCCAGAACTTTGGAGTTGGTGGCGCGTTTTCTGGGCGGGTGGTGGTTTTATCTTCACCACCTATTTTGCTGTCCAAAACAATTCCCCTACGTCCTCTGGCCTATATCAGCATCTGCATCCAGTCTTCGGCTTCCCCCCTGGCCAATTTTGAAGCCGGAATACAGAAAACTACGATCAGCAGCATCTTATCAGTGTTTTCGCCAATCACATTCAAACTCCGTGGGGCAGTTTCACAGGATCGACCTCGAACGAGAACCCTCTCACCGTGCCGTAATTGTTCCCTTCACAAAGACTCCTTGAATTTTTTTGTCCCTTCCCTTCAAACCAACACCCTCAGGAAGCTCTTGGTCCAAGTTTTCGAAGCCATGTCCCAGGTCAACATCTCCCTTACTCCGTACGTCCATTGATCCTCCATTGATCCCCTCGACATCGCTTTTCTGGTCGTGTGCCATGTCCGCTCGCTCACTTTCGCTGAACTTTTGCATTGCATTGAATTGGGTAGGGATGGCAATATCATCGCCAACAGCTGGCCCACCGCTGACGGTGCTCCTCAGGTCTAGTGAGTCCTTTCGTGTAATGCTCCGCGTAGTTATCACATCGAGTGGCTGTTCGTATAGCTCCCCGCTCGCTGGCCATTGAGAGGAAAACTACTTCTCTCGAGTCAGTAGAACTCTCTTACTAACAAGTATTCTTATTATGCTTTGTTCCACAGCAACGCTGGTGATATCGCCTGGTGAGTACTTGTTCCTTCCTCTTCACCCACCATCGCACACGCGCCCTCTACCCTTATCATCTGGTAAGCTGACGCGTCTCTGCAATCTTTTGATCAATTTAAAGGGTTCTCGCTTCCACCGCAGTATGTGATACGTCTCTTGCACTGCTAGACTTGACGATCGATGTTCTAAACTTATGTTCTCTTCGTAGTTGGTCTGGATCATGTCAGTAGTGTCCTTCGCCCCATCGGCTTGGCGGCGATCCATTAATTGAATTGTGGTACTCAAAACTTTTATCCTCTCTTTCAAACAAAAACAGGATTCCAGGTGTTGGTGAGTCTTTGCTCTCTGTGTTTATACGCGCCGAGTGGCTTTCCACAACACTGACAGGGATTCCCCTTCGCGATGTCTTCTCGACAGGATTTTTCTACTCCGGCCTCTTGAGACGAAAGAACGCGCTCTCGACCATCTACCTCTCGATGGCAATCCTAGCAGTCATCTCGTTCCAGTGGTTTTTCTGGGGCTGTACGTGAAACCTTCCCCTTCTCTCCGCCCTTCGTATCCCGTCAATTGATCGAAGCGCTATCGCATCTCAGTCTCTTTGGCGTTCTCAGAAACGGCATCCCCGTTCATTGGTGATTTGAAATATATCGTTTTGAGAAACGTTCTCGATGGTCCTTCGATCGGTTCTACCCGTATCCCTTCCTCTGTCTATATGATTTGTGAGAGATGTTCCAGCACGACCGTATTTCTCAGGCAACTATTGACCAGATGATCCTTGGATCGTTGAACAGACCAATGCATGTTCGCGGCTATCACTCCTGTTCTCCTTATGGGTGGTTTCGTTGAGAGAGCTCGACTCGGTACGTTCTTTTCAATATTTGTTTCTTGTGATCTCACGCTCAACACCTGCCCTTGCTTCCACAGGCCCCATTCTCGTTTACGTCTTCATCTGGGCTACTATTGTGTACGACCCGATTGCATGCTGGACCTGGAACTCGCAAGGCTGGTCCTTCAAAAAGGGAATCCTCGATTTTGCCGGCGGAGGGCCGGTCCACATGGCGTCTGCCTCTGGCGCGCTCGCTGTCAGTCTCTATCTCGGCAAGCGAAGAGGTTATGGTACGGAAGTGCTTGCATACAGACCACATAATGTCACGTATGTCATTCTTGGAACTGCTATGCTCTGGTTCGGATGGTTTGGCTTCAATGGCGGGTCTGCGCTCAGCGCCAACTTGAGAGCGGTCTCGGCCTGCATCGTCACCAACCTTGGTGAGTCAACTTTTATCACTTATTACCAGCACCAAATAATCTAGCTTGCTGACTCTGGTTCCGATTGCCTCTGCGTATGCTACCACCAGCTGCGTCCGTCGGAGGAATCACCTGGCTCCTACTCGATTGGAGAGCCGAACGCAAATGGTCCGCTGTCGGTTTCTGCTCTGGTGCCGTCAGTGGTCTCGTCGGTATCACCCCTGCTTCTGGATATGTCGGCGCCCCTGCTGCTGTCGCGATTGGTTTCGTCACCGCTTTCGCTTGTAATTACGGTACCAAGCTCAAGTTCTTGCTCCGTATCGACGATGCATTGGATATCTTTGCTTCTCACGGTAGTGAGTAACGTTTTGCGGCCTCTACGATTTCGATTAGTTTACTGACTGACATGCGGCGCCTACAAGTCGGAGGAGCTGTCGGTTGTCTTCTCACTGGTCTCTTTGCTCAAGCTTCCATCGCCAGTCTGGATGGTGTCACTGTTATCCCAGGAGGATGGATCAACCACAAGTAAGTTACCATGCCAACACACACCCCAGAATATTCTGACCTAAACTGATACCCCACTGTCATCCTTCTCTCCAGCTACATCCTCTTCCCATACCAGATCGCTAACTGTGTTGCCATCATCGGATACTCATTTGTCGTCTCATTTATTATCTGCTGGATCATGCACTTCATTCCTGGTCTGAGATTGAGATGCGATGAGGAGACTGAGATCGTCGGCATCGATGACGCCGAGATGGGCGAGTTCGCTTAGTGAGTCTCGTCTTTAGAACACCATACTGCTGGAACTGGTCTAACATCATACTTGGTTTACATTTTGGTGGTACAGCGACTACGTAGCGCTTGACCCAGAGGCGAGAATGAGCCACTTCACCGCTGACACGACCGTCTCTGCTAGAGAACCCGGTGCGACTGAGGGAGCGTTGAACTCCTCCTCCGGCGGATCAATCGACGAGAAGTCTCCGAAACCTGTTGTTGGTGACGCTGTCAACATTGTTTAAGTAATTGAGGCTCTGGTCTGGTGTCTGGCGTGACTGCAACAAAACCTGCTGCGGTGTTCCTCTGATTCATCGGTCTGCCTCTTCAAGTCTTCCTTTCTTTTCTTTTCTTTGCTTTCTTCCTCGCCGTATTTGTATGCTTTTCTTCGGAGAGGCCGGAGAGCTCAGACGTGGTTGTAATCGTACAGTCTTCATCGTCTTAAAAAGCGATCCCCAAAATGTAGATTGTGATCCTTTTCCCTTGTTGACTTGGCTGGTTGTAAAACTCTTACGATACACAACTTCTTTCAAAGAAGTGAACTTCTTGATTTGACACTGAGTGCACTGCAAAATATTCGATAATCCTACAATAAAGCAGCCAGAAAGAAAACATCCTCTCGTGCATCTCTCCGTCGATACGCAATATCTTCCAGTTGACGTTACCCTCCAACTCTCTTCGGAGCTCCCTAGTAGGCATCGCTTGGGGAGGAGAAATCGTAAACAAACGCCACAGCAGCGAAAAAGGTCAGCCTTCTCGCCGCGAGAGAAAAGTCTGCGCCAGACGACGTTCCATCAGCGTGTATCTAATCTCTTAAGGATGGGTGAGTGACGTGGTGTTTCGAACCAGTCTGTCAAATACTTG
Source organism: Krasilnikovozyma curviuscula (assembly GCA_014825775.1). Classification (NCBI taxonomy): domain Eukaryota; kingdom Fungi; phylum Basidiomycota; class Tremellomycetes; order Cystofilobasidiales; family Mrakiaceae; genus Krasilnikovozyma; species Krasilnikovozyma curviuscula. The sequence goes on along the minus strand of MVAQ01000011.1, from coordinate 43,816 downwards.
GATTGATTCCTGACCATTTGTTGCCCTGTCTTATCCTCCCATGCTTCTCTCCTGCATCATGAACCGCCATTTAACAACTCGATCCTCCTTCCACCTCCTTCTATTCTCCACAAATGACTGGCTGCGATCTCCTACTCAATAATTGTCATCACTGGATTGGATGCTATTGTCCGGTCTCAATATGTGCTCTCTGGCTCCTGACATCGTCTGCTCCAATTTGGGACCGGCCGCTGTCGGATTCACTCTTCAAACCATCCAACGGCCTCACTGCCTTGTTGCGTAACACAGATTATCAGAATCGTGTCGGTAGTAAGTTTGGTGGTGGTGGACCAGCCGGAAACTCGTAAGTTCTGCTCTACCTGTCGTTGAGGAAAAGGTACTAACGTAGCGTGCTTTCTTGCTACTTGTGTCTCGTGGTGGTGGTAAATAGGGAAGCGAATGTGGACCGTCGGGAAAGGTTAAGGAAGCTAGCGTTAGAGACGATTGATTTGGCTAAGGTAGGTTTCAAAGGAAAGAGGTTGACCTCCCGCCTTCACAGCCCTATCCTAGAGACGCTGCTGGGCGCAGAGTTGTGTTACGAAACACGGACTGATGATATATTCCATCTCCTGCAGGATCCGTATATTCTTCGAACTCACCTCGGAACACTAGAATGTCGACTCTGCTTAACGCTTCACACCAACGAAGGTTCCTACCTGGCACATACACAGGGAAAGAAACACCAGACGAACTTGGCTAGAAGAGCTGCTAGGGATCAGAAGGAGGGCCAGTTGATGATTACTTTGCCCAACCGAGTCGAGGTACCTAAGAAGCAGTTCGTCAAGATTGGACGACCTGGTGAGCTTCTGAACATCATTGCTCCTCACCTAGAGTCTTTGCTCACTTGTTTGTATTTTCTGGTTGATAGGTTACAAAGTTACCAAAATTCGATCACCTACATCTTCAGATCAGCTAGGACTGCTCTTTCAAATCTCACTACCCCAAATAGCAACCGACGTTCGACCGCTACGACGACTGATGAGTTCGTTCGAACAGAGAAGAGAAGTCATCAACCGAAGTATACAATATCTTCTTGTAAGTCTTAATATTTTCAAGTTATGTTCGTTTAAGCTTTCGTCGTGCTGAACCTGCCATCCATGTTGGTTTGTTCCGTTGATTTAGGTCGCTGCTGAACCATACGAAACTATCGCCTTCGCTATCCCAGCACGTGAAATTTTGCCGAATGAAGAGGATATGCCCCCAGGTGAAGCGGATCCTTACGGATCGTGGGACTACTGGGATAGCGACACAAAGGTGTACTGGGTTCAGATCGTGTTCAAATAGATGAGTGTGAAGGTAGAACTTGGCTTTGTAACAACGTGGATTGATTTCTGTTCTGTATGATTATTATCGTTTGCTTGTGCGACTGTTGCGAAGATTCTGTCATCACTTGTCACCTACCCTCGCGAAACGTTTTACGCTTCGCGGCCTAGTTCAAAAGTCTCACGGCGCCCGCCTGGGCTTACTGAAATTGATTCTTACTTCTTTGTCAGACTATTATTACTCGTCACAGCTTCTCGTTATAGATTGCAACGCCACCTTCTCCACTCTGTCGATGGAGGTGGATTTTTTCCCTATAAGAGCGCGATATTTCCCTTCGACTTTATCTTCCGTAACCACACCAAAGTACTTTCTGATATTTTCACAATGACTTCTGTTCAAACCGTGAAGTTCCAGGACGACACCGTCTCAGCGCTCGTAAGTTGCGTTGGCCGCTTCATTGTTTTCACAACCCAGATCACTGATGGCATTTTTGCCAACAGGGATTCGGTTCCATGGGCCTTTCTATTGGCTACGGAATCCCAGACCCCAAGGACACTCAAGTGGTGCTCGGTATGATTTTGAAGAAGTAGGTCCACCTTTGTAAGCAATTCTCTGCGTGTAGATCTTGGCCGACTGATACACCTTATTTTCCAGCGGGGTCTCTTTCGTGGATACCGCTGATGTCTACGGTTGTGGCCACAATGAAGAGCTCTGGGCTCCTGTTCTGAAGGAACACAGGTGGGTCCAATCTCCAACATTCATCTGCTCTTTGCGTTCTGTGTCAGTGACTGACTCTACCCTTTCTTACATAGAGACAAGATATTTTTATGCACCAAATATGGATTTAAATTCGACTTCTCAGGCATCAGAGGAGACCCGTGAGTGCTTCAAGACAGATCAGATATTTATACTCTAACCTCGCCTCTTCCGCTACCGATCTAAAATCCTTTCTTTTCCTAATACTAGTGAATACATTAGAGAATGTTGTGAAGCCTCTCTTAAACGACTTGGGATCTCACAAATTGACTTGTACTACCAACACAGAGTCGATCTCCATACTCCGATTGAGGTCTCTGTCAAGACAATGGAAGAACTCCGTCTTGAAGGGAAAGTAAGTGTGATTACCAACTCTAACAATTTCATTTTCAATCTGATCGAAATTCCATACATAGGTGAAGTATTTGGGTCTTTCCGAATGCTCAGCGGAAAGCTTAAAGAAGGCACTAACAGTCGCAAAGATCCACGCAATCGAATGGGAGTACAGTCTTCTTGCAACCGACATTGAGACTGTGAGTAATTGTTTTAAGTAGTACTACCCCTCCTAATACTCAGCTAACTGTCTCTCTCACGCCAGAATGGAATCATGGACCTCTGCAGAGAACACAACATCACTCTCGTTGCCTGTTAGAATCTCGTTCTTCCATCTTTCAGGTTTTCTGTAACCATACGATGTCTGACTTTTTTCCTTTTATCGCTCACAGACTCTCCACTCGCTAGAGGTCTTTTTGGTGTTGACTGGAAGTCGCCAGATGACATTCCGCAAGACGACTTCAGAAAGCAACTTCCCCGATACACAGAAGGATGGCCACTTGTATCCAAAGTTAGTGCAGGCGACGATTTTCTTCTTACATTTTCCGAGTGGAAATTCTCTGACCAACGATATTGCTTATACTTATCAGTTGATCTCGACCGTCAAAGAGCTTGCAGTCAAGAAAGGTTGCACCCCCAACCAAATCGCTCTTAACTGGGTCCGCTACCAATCCAAGAAGTTTGGCGTTCAAATCATCCCAATCCCAGGAACGAAGACGCCCAAGTACCTCCAGGAAAACATCGATGCGGTTGCTGTTGATTTCACCGAGGAGGACGATTTGGCATTGAGAAAGCTCATCGACAACGCCGAATGGCAGCATTGTGAGTTTCTCCGGGCTTCTGGTACTCTTACTCCGGTTGTTGACGACAATTCCATTCGTCAATCTAAGTGGATCGATATCCAAAAGCAATGATGGCTAACCTCGCTGTCTAAGGAATTTGATCTAAAAGAGAGGGGGATATGTAGACACTCGATAGCACATACTTCATGAAACCGTTGAACTCCGAAGTTTTCACCGGGTTCCAATATTGATTTTAGAACGAGAGCTTTTCAATTGTCGCAAGGCTTGCAGGCGAATCTCATGTCAAGTCTAGATACCATCCGTAATCTACTACGAGAGTGCATCTCTACATTTGCGGTCTAGTCACCCTTGTGCCAAGAAGCGTCCTGCTCGAATCAAACATGAACTCTCCTGGGTTACCCTGGGTCTCGACGTACTTGGATAAGAACTCTTCGTCAGAGCCAGCTGAAGGGAAGACAAATCAGAGGATCAGAACAGTCCCTGGGGGAAATCTACTAGTGACAAAATCACTACTTACAAACTCTCAGTTTCCCAGCTTGCTTTCTCACTTCCCAGAGCCCACCAGCTTCCTCTACGCTCATACCCTCGGGAAGGTTGACGACCGTGCACTTCTCTGCATGGCTGACATGCCACTTATTCAGCATGTTGTTTTCTGATAGTGGTGATTTGGGGGCGGCGAAGGGGGAGACGAAGCGGTTGTATGGCGCCGAGGGGAGGTTGAGACCTTTGAGGAGGGACGTTGAGAAGGGGAATGTTTGGAGAGATGAGGAGGTGGACAGAATAATTGAACCAGAAGACTGAAATTGAAACCATAGAAGATATGTCAGTCGGAGACATGTTTATTAAAGGTGTGAAAAGAGACCTACAATTTTCTTTCTTCCCGAAATGTAATCGAGGATCAACTTCGGCACGCTGAAGTGGTAGCTCTCAGTCTTCTTCAAATCAGACGTATGTATTCCAGCGGTACTATCAAACAAGCCCTGAGCTTGGTCGATACCAATGACAAAGGGATTCGCAGTCTGGGATGCCAGTTCCTCGAAGACGAGCTCTAAGATTTCAACGGCGAGAGGTGCGGAGGTGGATTGTAGTCCGTACTTGATCAAATCCAATACTGTCGATTTGTCGGACTGGAACTCGGTCACTTCGTCACCGGTCAGAGCGGAGTAAACGGTGAATTTTCGCGAGTTGGTCATCTTGATTTTGCCCAGTTGTTTGGCGTTCAGAGTCAACAGTGACTGTAAGAGGTGTACTGAGTATTCGAGTTGATCGAAAATCATCGTTTTGGGGTTGTAGAGGAAGTTGGTGTCGCCGTTGGTGACCTTGTCGAATCGTGAGATGTAGAGGGTGATTGCTTGGGGTGAAGGTTTGGTTGCAAAGTAGGCCATAGTTTGAAGCAGGAGGTGAGACTTTCCACAACCTTGGGATCCAACTGACAAAAATATGAAGTGGATTTTTAGCCAAATGAAAATCGTTGATGTGTTGCAGGGCAAATAAAGGGACTGACCAAGAATGTATGATTTTGTCTGCTGGTTTTTGACATCAGCTTCCAACTGAGCTACTAGACCAAGTGACTGTTGTCTCAAAATTGAGAAAGGAAAGACCTGTTTTTTTGGAAGAGCATGAAAGGAACGGCCTCAGTTTTGAGTTGTCATTGGCGCAACAAACACATTACAACCATTGGAATACAACGATTCTCAGGATGATGAAGATGAAGAAAGGACTCACGTCGGGATGAATGGCAGTAGGTGATCCTCCAGCACTTTTAAGCAGAAGTTCTAACTCCTTCAAAGGGAAAGTCATGAGTCGACCAATGTTGGCTTTGTTGTAGCTGGACGCTTTACCCTCTGGGATGTGAGAGTAGGAAGGTGTGGGTATCGGAGCGTCTATTATGCTTTGGTAATCAGGCATCAATATCCTCTAAAATTACCAGATTGTTTCAGGGTGGAAAGGAGTGCAGAACTGGTCAGTGACACTGAGCATTTCACGAGCGGAAGAGACATCTTCAAAAACCAGTCCGTCCACAATTTTCTTTAGAAACATCGCCAAAACAGCTCTGGGATACTTTTCCTACTGTATTACGCCTTCTTAACTCCATGCTAGCTCACAAGGGAGCTTCTCAAGCCCTACCGACTTTTTTTTTCTCCATCCCCTCGCTGCACTTCACCGAATCAAACAAACAACTGAGAAGAGCACGACACTCACGACAGGATCCTTCTTTGCACCTTGAGCATTCGCATTCTTTTGTCGCTTGGCCTCAGCCTGACGGTCGTTGCTGCCCTTGCACACCTGAGACGTCGACGAGAAGTTTCTTCCTGCTGAGACGGACGACGCTGGAGCTCTTTTCAAGGCAACTGCTGACACCTGAGCAATTTTGGTAGCGGCCCTACAACATGCCATTGTGTCGGGGATGTATTCCTAGGCGTTCTAGGAATGGAGATTTGCAGTGGCCAGTGACAGTTCGCGAATGCATTCTAGCAAAAATATAGCGCATTAAGTGGGAAAGTCGTCCATTACAAAAAAAGGTACAAGGACTGCAACGACGATGCAGTAGAATGAAAAGAACATAGGGCCGGTGCCTTTCAGACTAGTCAACCACCTTCAGCTGGAAATATGTCTCACCGACCCCAGAAGCAAAAGAGAGTGGGTTGGGAGCTTTGACTCTGTATGCAGTTAATACCTTCAATGAATACACTTAAAGTGGGCCTTATGCATTACTTAGTATCTGAGAGGATCTCTGCTTGAAGTCAAATCTTGAGCTTGAGAGCCTGATCAGACCGGGGGATCTCGACGAAGTCTTCAGCGGACCCTTCTAGGACAAGTTCTGAGCCAGACTTCAGGTTGAAAAGACCGGACTGATCTGGAGTAGAATCTCCATGTAAACTCATAATGCAAGAGTGCCCACAGGAACGGATAGGCTTTTTGCAGCTTGACCGTTCGAGTCTGGCGGGTTGGCGGCCACACCCTAACCAGACTTTGGAACTTTCCTAGCGAACTCATCAGGTTTTCTTTTGGTACATCTCTGAACAAATTCTTCTGCCTATTTTCAAAGCTCTGAATCCCGTGCTCTTCCGCCTTGCTGTCTTATGTCTCTGTCTAAAGTCAGCGAAAATGAGCCCATATCGCCACCGTGACCTCATGCAATCCAAGTTCCACCTGGTTGGACAGCTTCCTCCCAACGATCAGCATTGTCCCGCCTTACCTGATTAATCAGCCTAGCGGACACTTATCAAAGTTCCCTCTCTGCAAGTCTCCAGCTTCGTTCGATACGCAGTAACAACCGTATTCGGGATTAGGTCAACCAGCCGCGGTGCCATGAACGCTGGACCGTTCGAGGATGATCTGAATGATGGAAGGAAGAGGACAATCAGTCCAGAGCCCGGTGCAGAAGATTGGGCTTTGGAGAAAAGAAGGGCTTCCAACAGGAAGAGTCAAAGGTCAGTGTCCTCGAAGACTCACCTGGTCTTCCAGAGAACTGACTTTTGACAGCTTTTCGCTAACAGAGCCTCAAGACAGAAGAAGGATAAGCAAGTTGAAGACTTACAGAGCGAGGTTCAGAAGCTTAACGCTGAAGTAAAGCGCCTCAAGCTTGAGTCTGAAATGAACAAAAGAGAGTGAGTCTTGATACTCTTGGCCAGATCCCATCAGGTCCCTCAATGACTCCCATCTCTGTAGGATTGCTCATCTGGAAGCTCAGAGAACTTCAAAATACAGTGGAAGAAGCTCTAACTCGTCTATTGCACCTTCATCTGTGAGAAACTACCTACGTCACTTGGTTTTCGCTCTGATTGCCAAAACTGATCCTTGTCGCCTTATCGCCTGCTAGCAACTACGATCATCGGTTTCTCCACCACCAACGGTTCTAGTCTCTTCGACCTGGAATTGGAACTGGGTGTTCCAGCCAGAGACGACACAGCACAGCACCCGTCTCGCCGAACAACAATCACCTCTCCTTCTCTTCCGTGAGCTCTTCATCAACACCCTTCGTGACTTCTGTGAAATCAGGTCCAGCATGATACAGCAGCACTTTGATCTGAAAGTTCATGGTCCCGTTATGGAAGACTCTCGACCCAGCGATTTCTACCAACGGTTCATTCCCACTGCCAACCTCTCCGTCTCTCCTCCTTCAGACCACGACGACCGAGCATTTTCCTCCTCCTCATCGACGTTATCACCAGATCTCAGTAACATCATCAACTTCCCACCTACACAACTAATGGTCCCATCCACGGGCCCGTTGTCGCTTTCCTTTCTAAACGGGCTACCGCAACCACACGAACTCCCTCCGCCAGTCATCTGGGAACGCGTCCTCACGACCGTTGATCTCTCGAAGTGTGATGTCAACTCGCTCGTCGCACATCTAGCGCCTATGATAAAATGCTATGGTAAGCAGACGCGGACCTAAACTACCGATCAATCGACAGGTTGTGCTGACTGTGTTTTCTTTTCTCTTCATAAAATTATTGATGCCGTCTCGCTTCTCTGTTGAACGGAATCTCCGTTGGAAAACAGGGGTGGGGCCGTTCATACATGTGGAGGATATCGACTCCGTTCTTCAGAAGTTTGAGAGACTGGCGTTTTGACTGTTGTCGTGACCGTCAGGTGGTCTTTGGGACGCCACGCATACAGTCAGACTTGTTACTTCAACTTGAAACCAGCGAATTTAGAGGGCGTCGCTCGAATATAAGATACATAGAAGACGTTTTACATTTTTATTTTCTTGTTGTCGTATCATCGTCATTATGGACATAAATAAGGAGTGATTTCAAGATCCATCTGGATTATTCTTCTTTAAAAGAGTTCTTCGTCCACTTCCAGTCATCCTACCTCCTTCACAGCCATGTTGTTCTCTTATACCAAGGTAACTGTCCTGGGAGCTCTCGTCACTTCAGCCCTCGCGGCTCCATGGTCTTCCACCTCAGTTCCACCCCCGAAGCGGAACGCAAGCATCGCCGGCGCCTTGTACGTCGCTACAAACGGTGAGCCTTCCTATGTTCAATTTCTTCTGCATATCTAAATACTTCCCAATTCTTGCTGCTGTAGCTCCATGGGGTAACGAAATCATGGTCTCGTCTCTCGACTTCAACGGCAAAGCGACCTTCAGCCACGCAGTTCCAACAGGAGGTCAAGGTGGTGGAAACGGTGGGCCTGGTGTCACTCATGACACTCTAGATTCCCAAGATAGCGTCGTTGTTCAAGGCGATTATCTCTTTGTTGTAAATGCTGGAAGCTCTGATATCAGCATGTTTTACATTGACCCTATCATGTGAGTTGACACCATTGCCTTTCTGCCTAATGTTAACTCTAATCCCTACGATTATTTTCAGCCCTACTCGCCTTGCTCAAGTCGGTACCCCAGTCGCTTCCGGAGGGGATTTCCCTATAGCGATCGCTGTAAAAAAGGATAACAGCATGGCGTGTGTCATCAACGGTGGAACCTACAGTGGTGTCAACTGCTTCGTGAGTTCCCCGGAAACTATTTTTCTTCATTGTCACTGACATAGCCCTCGCTTGCAGAACATCAACGTATGGACCGGTCTCTCTCCAATCAAAGACTCCTTCCGCTACCTCTTCATAAACCAGACCACGCCAATTTCTGGTCCAGCCAACACTTTCTCCGACATCCTTTTCTCCGAGAAGGAAGACTTCCTCTATGTTACCCTCAAGGGAACACCGATGGTCAAGCTCGGTAGCTTGCTGTCGTTTGCCGTTTACGGAGGTTCCATCGCTGAGACTCCGGTAGTCAATACTCCAACCACTGCTGCTGCCCTTCCATTTTCTATGACTGTGAGTATTAAATACCATTTTTTACTAATTACTGCTTTCATGATCTGATATCTTACCTTTTCTCTTAGCTGATTCCAAATTCAGACTCTGTTTTTACCACCGACCCAGGGGTAGGGGTCCAGATCTACACCTTTGACAAGAATGGAAATGCTACTATCTCTCCTTTTACTATCCCTGGTCAAGGTGCTAGTTGTTGGTCCGAGAGATCGCCATCTACCGGTTCCTATTGTATGTCTTTCGTTGTTCCTGTTCGATCTTCTCTTCAAATTGCTCGCTGACAGCACATTCGGGGATGATTGCAGATGTTTCTGATACAGCTGCTAACACAATTGTTGAGATTGGTCTCTCAGAGTCGCTGGCTCCCTCTATCCTTTCAAACACCTCTATCGGTTCTGGACTCATCGATGAAACCATCGCTACCATCAATGGTAAAGATTACCTCTGTAATTAGCCACCTCTTCTTTACTCTTGACTCTATTTACTGACTACAATCAACCGCAGATGTCATATCCGCTTTCGAAACAACAATCTATTCTTATGCTCTTCCATCACCAGGTCAAGTCGTCCTTCACCAGAATTTCACCATCGGAGCTGCCCTCAACGCTACTGGTCAACCTTTGACTTCCTACATGCAGGGTATAGCGATGAAGTTGTCGAGCTAAGTGCAAGTCTGAACTTCGTACCGACACCCAAAAGGCAGCAGAACTCACTCGAATACAGAAGTGCAGATGGTTTAGATAGGTGCAATGTATCCTTCATAATGTCATTGGTGTATTCTAAAGTGTAGTGCATTCATAAGATCTCTTCATCACTTGCCACGTCTCGCGTTGAAGCAGGTGTTCTCACACATTCCTAACGGCTTTAAAGCTTTGCAGCCGGATCTGGAAGATCAACCAGTTCAACGGTGATAATTCTTCTGGGCTTTTTTCGAGAGAGATTGATATTCATCACCTTGTCGGCAGAGGCGTTACTGATGGGTAAAATGATGGTGCTTCACTTCGTGTTACAGAACGACTCCTTCCATAGCCCTGACATCCCAAAGCTTCTCCGCTGCATCTATTTCCCTGTACTTTGAATATCCTCTCTTCCATAGAAAATCTCTTCCAAACTCGTGAAGGGTTTCAAGTCTGAGAATCTGGGCAACAAAAGCGTGATAGCGAAGGAGAGGGTCGAACGGGAAAATCCAATTGGTAGGGCAGATCTATGATTTGTTATGGACTCGAATTGAAATTGTGTTATGGATGATACTACAACGTGGATGTGCCTTACAGCGGGTTTATTGATAATTCGCTCTCAAAACTTCTTAGAGCGCGTGAACCCTCAGTTACATTCCTAAAGTACCTTCATTCTATGTAGTCAATAATGACCCAAATAGTTTCTTCGACAATCTGACAACAATGCTACGGCAAAGGACCTAAAACACGCAAAATGAAAACAAAGAGCTCTGGTTTTCTTGAGTTTTATTTTTGTATTTTGTTCTCGCGCTGAGAGCCAGCGAAGGAATCGCATCTCGCCAGTCAACTTTACTCAGTCTCCTCCCTTGTTCATTTCTGCTGTGTGACTGAGGCATTGCAGTGAGGTTCCTGTTCCAAGGTCAGACATGTCGTACAAGAGAGACGAAGACGACCAGTCTCGTCCAAGTAAGTACCCCTCCTTTCTTTTTCTCCTTCTCGTTGTCCTCTCGTTTGTTCGTACTCATCAGGGCCCACTTGGCTTTACACTCTGTTCCTGCCAGTCCACGACAAGTCCACTGTATTGCAGGAAGCTCGAGTATTCAATGAATCTCCAATCTCGCCCAGGAAGTGTCGTGCTCTCCTCGCCAGAATCATCTACCTGCTCTACGTAGGAGAAACATTCAGCACTCAGGAAGCTACGACCCTCTTTTTTGGCGTAACCAAGCTCTTCCAACATAAAGATGTAAGTGCTAGATCATGTCCAAAGACTGGGAGAACATGAATTATTCTGGCAGGAGGAGTGAGGGCAGGAGGTTCGTGTGGTGGGCTGGTTTTGGCAGGCGCGAGCGATGTGGGAGCGTAAAGTCGCCGACACACTGTTCAGACTCTACACGGAATGGGTGTCAAATTCCCAAGAAAGGAATATGAAGAATTTCTTTGGGGGGTTGTGATACCCTGGAACAAACGCCGAAGGCGTTCCTTGCCATTCGGTTCCAACTGGCGGAGGATCTCGTTCACTGACACATGTCTTTTCTTCCTATCCTCAAAAACTCTACTTCTCTTTACATCTACATTTTTACATCTGCCATAATTATCTCAGGCCGCTCTTCGTCAAATGATGTACCTTGTCATCAAGGAGCTGTCCCAAACGGCTCAAGATGTGATAATGGTCACATCCTCCATCATGAAGGATATGCAGCCAAACCTAGAAGTCATCTATCGTGCCAATGCCATTAGAGCTCTGTGTCGAATTGTAGATGTGAGTGTCTTGCTCTTTCATGTTGGCTGATTACTTCCGTGAACTGACACTTTTTTTTCTCCGCCTTCGTCGCCTCGCCTTGCTTGCAGGCCCAAGCGATCCAATCTGTTGAACGATTCTTTAAGTCTGCTCTAATCGACAGATCCTCCTCTATTTCCAGTTCAGCATTAGTTTCAGCATACCACCTCACCTCTCTCTCGCTCCCAGTCATAAAACGATGGTCCAACGAAGCACAGGAAGCCATCACCATCAAAGCCCCCCAATCCTCATCATCGTCTTCCGGCGGCTACTTGGGTGGTGGAGGCAGCTCTCAAGGATCTGGCTTCCAGCAGGTACAATCGACGTCTTACATTACTCAGTACCACGCCATCTCCCTCCTCTTACTCCTCCGAAGAGACGACAGAATGGCCGTCACCAAGATTGTTCAACAATACGGTGGTGGAAGCGGTAGCAAGTCTAGTGCCAACACCGTTTTGCGAAACCCAATGGCCGTTTGCATGTTGATTCGATACGCTAGGAAGGTGATGGATGAGGATCCGAAGTGAATAGTCTTCCTCTTCTACCTCCACCTTCCCTTGTCCAAGCTTACGAACGACTCATTTCTACTTTGTCATCATTTTAGTGTCCACAAACAAATGTATGACCTCCTCGAATCCCTTCTCCGTCACAAATCCGACATGGTCAACATTGAAGCTGCCCGAGCAATCTGTGAGATGCGCAACGTCACCTCTTCTGAACTCTTCCGTCCCGTCGCCGTCCTCCAGCTCTTCCTGTCAAGTCCAAAGGGTGTCTTAAAGTTTGCTGCCATTAGGACATTAAACAAGCTCAGTCATACCCACCCCCAGAGCGTCATGAGCTGTAACTTGGATTTGGAGAACTTGATCAACGATGGAAACAGAAGCGTTGCAACTTACGCTATTACTACTCTTCTCAAGGTAAGCAATTAACTCTTGTGAGAGTCTTATCAGAGTCTATTCACTGACTTTGTAAAATGTTTTACCTCAGACTGGTAACGAGGCCTCCGTCGACCGTCTCATGAAGCAAATCTCTGGTTTCATGACCGACATCACCGACGAGTTCAAGATTATTGTGGTTGAGGCCATCAGATCCCTTTGTCTCAAGTTCCCATCAAAACAAGCTGTGATGCTTGGTTTCCTGAGTGGTGTTCTGAGGGACGAGGGAGGTTATGACTTCAAGAGAGCTGTCGTTGAGGCTATCTTTGACATGATCAAGTTCATTGATGAATGTAAAGAGACTGGTCAGTTTTTGTCTCCATCTATGTTTCTATGTTTCATCGCTCTCGTTAACTATTTCACTCGGTCTGCAGCCCTCGCCCACCTGTGCGAGTTTATCGAAGATTGTGAATTTACAAAACTCTCTGTCCGAATCCTTCACCTCCTCGGTATCGAGGGACCAAAGACACCTCACCCAACCAAGTACATCCGATACATCTACAACCGAGTAGTCCTCGAGAACGCCGTTGTGCGAGCTGCCGCTGTCGCGTCCCTGGCTAAGTTCGGTGTTTGGGGTGGAGATGGCAAAGTCAGAGGTTCCGTCAATGTGTTGCTGAACAGATGCCTTGACGATGTCGATGATGAAGTCAGGGATCGTGCTGCCATGTACCTCAAGATCATGAACGAGCCACCTCTCGCTGACGTATACGTCAAGGAGGAAGCTACCTTCTCGTTGGCTGCCCTCGAATCCAAGCTGGTCGGATATGTCAACGACCCTTCAAGCTCGACTACTGCGTTCGATATTTCGTCTATCCCTAAGATCTCGAGAGAACAAGCGAGCTTGGAGGCTGCTCGACCATCCAGCATTGAAACGATGAACGCTGCAGTCATTGCGTCTTCTGCACCTGCGGAAGAAGACAAAATTGCTCCTACGGCTGCGGAAGCTCAATCTGCGTATGCAGACCAGTTGAAGGCTGTTCCAGAGTTGGAGAGCTACGGTCCTGTTCTGAAGAGCTCCGCCAGGCCCGTCGAGCTCACCGAGAGGGAAACGGAATATATCGTTGGAGCTGTCAAGCACATCTTCAAGGAACACATCGTTTTCCAGGTACGTTCCTTCTCCCTAAGAATACCGGATGTTCCATCTTTTGACCATTTCTATTGTGCTTCGCAGTTCAACGTCAGCAACACTCTGCCAGATACCGTCTTGGAGCAAGTTTCTGTACTCATGCAGCCTTCTGGTGAAGGATTGGAAGAAGACTTCATTATCCCTGTGCCAGCGATCACATCGGCTACCTCACCAGGTGTGGTGTACGTCTCGTTCACTCGAACAGAGCCCGAATCATACGCCTCCGGGTCGTTCGGCTGCACGCTCAAGTTCACGTCTAAGGAGGTTGACCCAAGCTCTGGTGAACCGGAGGAAGAAGGCTATGCTGATGAGTACCAGGTTGAGGAGCTCGACGTTGGGGCGGGTGATTATATCGTCCCTAGCTACGCTACGTTCGCGAGTGAGTGGGAGAGACTGAGAGGTGGTGCGTCGGCAACCGAAACCTTTGCTCTTAGCTCAAGTGAGAGCTTGAAGGCTGCTTGTGATAGCTTGATTGAAGGTTAGTGAATCACTTCACATTTCTATGTTGCCTCCAACTTATCCCTTCTTGTTCTCGAACAGTCCTCGGAATGGAACCCTTGGGAGGAACTGAAATCCCAACCTCGACGTCGGTTCACACGCTTAATCTTTCTGGTATAGTCGCGGGTGCAGGAGGAAAAGTCCTTGCGAGGTCGAGGATGACGTTTAGTTCCGGCCAAGGCGTAACAATGGAGTTAGCGGTTAGGGCTGAAAAGATGGAAGCGGTGACCCTCGTAATGAGCGCTATTTAAAACACCTAAACTTTCTTCCACATTTACGCTTCTATCGCCTTGCTATATACCTACACATGTTCTTTCTGGGCTTGTCGTTTCGAACAAGGGGAAGAGTCTCAAGTGTTCTTTGTTTGCTCTTTGTCTCGGTCATCACAGTTCAAACCTCACTCCATCCCAAAACTACAATAATTGTCTAAGTTGCTTCCAAGAGTTTTGCTTGCTGAAGTCCGGCTTCTAAAAAAAAGTGTTGGGAGGGGAGTGGGTGGGAGAGGCCGAAATAGTGCCACCGCCCGCGAAGTTCGCCCAATCTGTAAGAGCTGAGGCGACTGGCTCCTCCATCTCCCAGTCCCATACCAACCTGAAAACTGAGAAAGGATGGGAAACACCCTTTCTTTCGATGAAGAGCCCACCACGCTCTCCCTAGGTTCAAAGGGCTCCCTCATAGGCCTTAAACTGTCCGACCCACAGACCGGGAAACCTCTCGTCTGCTCTTACAGATCGATCCCCTACGCCCTCCCCCCAACAGGCGAAAATCGTTTCAAGTTACCTCGACACCTTCCGGAAGGACATATCTATGGCGATGGAAAAGGTGGACCCAGAGACAGTACCATGTTTGCTCCGTTTGCTCCTCAGCCGCCGGTGAGCCACTTCAGTTTTCGTTTTTCGTCGTCAGATCATGAGCTCATTTGTTAGTCTAAATTTCGATGGTTTCAAGGACTACACTGCCGGTCCCTTTGGTGGAGTACCAGATCCTACAATTGAATATTCTGAAGAGAAGTGAGATACCGCGCAGACGCTTTAAACGCCGTGGGTCGCTGACTTTTTCTTTCCAGCTGCTTGAACCTCAACATCTGGGTTCCAGCAGACGACTCATTGAGGCCTCCTTCAGGCTGGCCCGTCTTTGTATGGATTCATGGAGGTACGCAGTGTTCCCTTTCTCTTAATTTGTCCCACTGATTCCCGGTCCCTTATGCCCCTTCGTTGTACGCAGGTTGGCTGCAGATGGGTAATCCAGCAGCAGATCTGATGCATTCCCCAGTCTCACTCATCACCCAAGCGCCACTCAACGCAATCTTCCTTGCGGTCGGCTACCGCCTATCAGTGTTTGGATTCCTCGCGTCTCAGGCGTTAGTGGATGAGGCTCAGGGCGGACCTGTGGGTAACTACGGCATGTGGGACCAACGACTTGCACTTGAGTGGGTGCAGGAGAACGTTTCGCTGTTTGGGGGTGATAAAGAGAGCGTCACGATCTGTGGACGGTCTGCTGGGGCGTACAGTGTCCATTCGCAGGCGGTACATGATTTCTTGATGGTCAAGGGGGAGAAGAAGGGTGTTTTCAAACAGATGGTGATGTAAGTCCTTCCCGAACCATTTACAAGATACAAAAGGAAACATCTGGTGTTTACGGGTGATGCGTCTCTTCACCACAGGTACTCGAACGCAATTCCATGCGATCCAAAACCCATCTCCGCCGTCGAAAATCAATACCTCTCGCTGCTTACAGCTCTCAAAATCTCACACTCGCTTTCCTCATCCGACCAGCTGAAAGCGCTTCGCGCCGTACCGTTTAAAGACATAATGAAGGTCACCATGACGCTCAAAGAACATACATTCAGGAGCGTTGACGACGGCTTCTTCTACCCCAAGGGACTGATGAAGAAGTTCGCTAATGGGGACTTTGCGAGAGAATTCAAGAAGCGAGGGTGTAGGATCATCATCGGTGAATGTCGGGATGAGGTAACGTCCATTCTCAACAATATATCTTCAACCATTTCTCACTGGGCCCATCCGTTCTTTTACTTTACCCTTTCTCAACAGGAAACTGTATACCGAGAGACGAACCCACCCAAGACTCTCTCGGACCTCCCGGTTGAAGTGGGAAACTACTACCACCCCCGCGTCGTTGACCCGTTGATCTCGCTCTTTCAGAACGACCATATCAAGGACTCGTCCGCACACACGGATCCAAACCCACATATCAGCAACCTCAAGAAGCTCTTTGGCGACATCATCTCTGATGGTCAGATTCGAGCGCCCGAGAGGTTGATGGTGAAGCAGCTGTACGACGCGGGGAGTGGGCTCGGGCAGATAATGCGGTATAGAATCGATTGGAGAGCAGGGTTCACCGATAAGAAGTATGATAAAACATGGGGGATTGGTATGTTCTTTGTTTTGCTTCTGTGAATGTCTCCCTGTTTGAGAGAAAAAAAAGTTCATCTTGCTGATCTCGGCCTTTCATTTTCGCTCCTGTTGGAGGTAGGCCATGCGTTCGACACCCCTCTGTGGAACTTCGACCTCCAGCTCGGCCCTTCAAAATCAGATGAATCTATTATGCGGGCGTGGATCAAAGATCTGTTCGTCTCAACCTCTCTTTCCCCGTCTCTCGATCTTCCCTTTCATCTGACGCAACCTTTGCTGGCTAATAGGTGCGACTTTGTCCAGCTGAAGCCTATTAACTACGGCCCCACTTCCTTAAAGCAGTATAAGGTGCTCACTGCCGACGGAAAAATCACCGTCATGGATGACAAGAGCTGGGAGTACTGCTTGAAGGTCGCTGATGTGATGGCGCGCTCTGGAGGTGTGAAGCAAACGGCAGTTGGCGGGGCCAAGTGGAATTTGAGGAGGCTTTATGACGCTTAATTTGGGTGTATTTTGTAATAGAAGGAGGATTTATGGGTTGTAGTTTGAATCAATGGAAATTGTGCGTTTTGTTTGCGCAAGCGCTAATTTTGTCGCCTTAGGAAAAAGATCACAGTCGAATACTGTTCTATTCCAAAATCATTGTGGAGGTTCGATTGACTTTCGCTGATAGAGGTCCCTACTACCCGACAATCAAAAAAGCGAAACCCCTTGCTTGTGGCTGAACCAAAGGTCTGCGGCAAAAAAAGTCAGGGTCGACGCAGAGAGCGAATCAGCAGCGCTTTTTCCCTTCAGCCAGTCACCCACTCATACACCTGAAGAATGTCGCTGCTCCGTCCCACTCTCCGTCTGGCTCTCCGTTCAGGATCGAGATTCCAGTCGACCTCTGTCGCTGCCCCAGCCATCTCTAAGGAGGCTGCTAAGGCTATCCCATTCTCCTCCCCTTCGGACGCATGGCCAGTCAAGAAGACAGTCCAGTCAAAGCCAACGTGAGTTCTCACCTAATTATCATACTGTGTAGAAGGGGATTGTGGTACTGGTAGAGCGGCGTGCTTTAGCTGGGATACAGAGAGCTGATAGCTTTGTTCTTGCCCTAATTTTCGAATTTGATGCGTCTTCGAATCTCGTCTTCCAATGGATTCCCCTTTGCTCTTCTCCACCAAATCTATATCAACCTCTTCAACATATTCTCCTGAAATGACAATGGCGACTGTAGTGGCTTCATTGACGGTCTCTTGAACCCACCAAACAAAATCATTGACAAGCAGCTCGCCTACCAAAAGTCAGGTCTCCCACCACACATGTACGGAAAGTACAACACCCTCTACCTCAGTACGTCTTTTCTTCTTTTGCTGGTGAACCCATTGTGAAATGTGGGTCTGATGTGCCTTGTTTCTCTCTACCTCTGTGCTGTCGACGTCGTCCTTCCGCCGTCCTCTCCTATCGGGTTCTCAGCCTTCTACACCGCCCTCCATTACACCTCTATGGTCATTGCCGTCTACTGTGCTGGTTGTCTCTTTGCTGGCCACAAGTTGATCCAGTGGGACAAGGAAGGAAAGATCCACTTCACCATCACCGTGCGTTTTTTCTTGCCTTCGCAACATTCGATTTCACGCTTCTTCGCGAAGACTGACTGGGCCCTTTTGTTTACTACTGCACCAGAACGACCAAGCTACTGAATTCAAGTCTGCTCAATAATTGTTGGGTTGGACTACTGTAGAGGATTGGTCTGGCGTTGGAGAGGAGGTTTAGAACAGCACGAGCAGCTGGTGATCGTGTTTCAGGCACGGGAGGGAGGTATCAGCAAGCTCAACGAGGATAGAAAAAATCAGAAGGACCCAAAAGACTAAAATATGTTAATAGTTCTGAAACAACGCTGATGATTCACAAACAGGTCGTTCTTCCTTGAAAGTGTTGTTCTGGGATCTTGATCTTTCTAAAATTAAGTGAAAAACCAACACTTCGATTTCATCTTAAACTTCAGTATCTTGTTACAAACACCTTCATCTTTCATTTCTTGTGCCATGTCCTTTTACACATTCCAATCTTGATCATCACACACCGACAAATAACAGTCGCGCCCTGCTCCTTCAGCTGCTGCTGGTGCCTTTTAACGACGAACGCCTTGACTGGATCTTTGAGGACCGCCTCTGGAAGAATCACCTCTACCTCTTCTCGCGTTGGCTAGAACCGATTAAAAACAGCACCCGACAAGCACAGTCAGAATTGGGAGAGAAGGGCGAAGATGGGGTAAGACGAACCTCGGAGAATGGTAGCACGTCCTCTCGCCGTTCCAATACCACGACCCTTCATTGCATTTGGTCCGACTCTCTTAAACCTATATCAGTTGGACGAAACAAGAATGGTGAGAAACTCTGAGCGCTAACGGAAACGAACCGCCCGAACCCTTATTAAGTGCCACAAGTTCATGCAACATCATCTTAGATGCATGGAAAACAGAGACCTCAAAACATCACCCATTGCAACTCTCTCATTTACCCAGCTCCAACCCATTCCTCGTACCACCAGAAAGCAGCAGAAAAAAAGGGAATTCGACGAAAGAAAAAGGAGCGGTGGGACTTACATAGGAGCGTTTGCCAACATGTCGGGAACGATGAAGAACCTGACCATAGACCCACGGATGTACACCTGGTCGAGCTGCGAGACGCGGCCGTCCCTGTTTGTGACGGTCACTTCACGGAGGGCAATGTTGAGCGAGTCTTCGGCATCAGCGAGCTTGCCTCTGTATGTCTGGCCCTGTTTGTTTATGAATGAAAGATGTGGTGGTTTTCGGGTGAGAGAGATAGAGAGAAAGGCGTGGAGCAAATGGTTGGGGGCGAGAGACGTAGTCGAGTTGGATTGTGCAAGGGTTTGTTATTGAACCAGAGGGACCAGATTGAGAGACAACGACAATGGTGTCACAAAATAAAAATGAAACCCCGCGAGAAGACGAAGAAGGGAACGAAGGGTTTGAGGGTTGAAGGATGAACAAGGAGGACAGGGAAACCAAGGCGGGCATTAGACATTGGAAGTGTTGGCGTGGGCAAATTGAGATACAAGGACCAGGGTCAACGATGACGCAGATAGAATCAGTTGATGAGGGAATGGGAAATAGGTGAAGATGTTGTATAGCAGTTGTAAGGCCAGGACGTCGATTTTCGAGGAGGTTTGTGAGAAGAAGGGCGTGGTGAAAGAGTGAAGTCATGAGAGGTCCAAAGGAATAGGAGATGCCACACGAATACCAAGAGAAAGAAGATGGGAAAAGGAAGAGAAGAAGAAAACACATGGTCAGCTGCTGAATCGCAGTAGGAAGAGGAAAACGACCAATATCGAAAAGTAACTCGCAAACGTACCGTTTTCAGCTCGACTGTAATGATGTGGCCCAACGACTCCTGCAGCAGCTTTACTGGAACTCCGAGATTGGCCTATAGGTTAGATATTGTAGGCAGAGTTCGGTAGGTAGGTGTACAGTGTGGGATTGCACCGGAGGAGGGAGGGATTTGAGGTTGGATCCAGGGCAGAAAAAAGAGGGAATGGGTTAGCTTAAAGGGAAACAAAGACCGAGAACAAGCTTCATCAAACTTTTTGATAAGAAAGACATACCATAGTGGGAAAGTTGAGAAATAGGTAAGATGGGGTCGACTGTCACAAGGAGAAATGGCCTCCAAGCTGGTTGTCCAGCAGCGCTGCAGAAGGGAATTTTGGATCCCATTTTTAAAATAATTATGGAAGACTCAAAGTAACACTCTGATGTAATGGCCTAAAAACCCGGTTTCTGATGTTCTCTAGTAGCTTTGAGGCTCTTGAAGGAGACGTCTTTGATGACGGCGCAAGCAGTGTCTTTGTTTAGGTCAACCTCTTGACTATCGCCTTTACTCAGTATAACTCCAACTCTACTTATGCTACTTTTGATTTCACCTATACAACGTTTCATCTACTTCCCTCTATCATCTTTACTCAAGCCTTAAAGAAATCTTCAAGCGCCGGACCCAAGATCTCCATCGCAGCCTGGATCGCATCGATCTCGCCAGCGAAGGTGGTCCTGAGGAAGTTGCACTTATCATGTACGTGTCCTCTAGGACCGTTTGCAAAGCCTTGTGGGAGCGGGACAGAGTATCCAACACCTTGGATAGCCTGTCATCGTCATTGATGTAAGTGAGTGATGCAATGATATCGAACGATAAAGCATTGGAGTGCTCACCAAAAGATTGCGGTCAAGAAGGAACTGCCACAATTCGGCCATGAGAGCGACAGTGTTCGTAGCAGGTCCAGAAGCAGGCGCTGGCTCAGTCTTTGTGAACCTTGGGTGTTTGTGGATGTGGATCTCAAGCCATTGCTACTCGATCGAACAAAATTGTGGTAAGCACCGTAAACAAAAGCAGGTAGAAGTAGTGGAAGCTTATATGTAAGGTGGACTCACGAACATTCCACCCTTAGCTGGCACGGTGGTCGCGTATTCTGGCGAGACATGTTTCGTTAAGTTATCCAAGTAAAAGTCTCGCTTCTCTTGATAATCGAGTCTAACCCCGTAGATCCATCGTACTGGTTGAGTGGAAAGAAGGAGGGAAGGATATATAGCATTGTGAGTAAGGAAGAATATTGACACAGGCATTTGAAGTAAGGAAGTTACTCACAGAATCCGCTCGTTCCCCATCCGTGATTGTCATCCAAGATAGAAGCAACAAGAGCTTGACCAGTTCCATTGACAGCTTGGGTAGTGGTCTCTCCTGTTGTAATAAAAACTGCTGGTTAGTATGGAATAACAAATATGAAGGGTAGAAACACGAGGTCACTCACCGATACGCGTGAGTCTTTCAACAAAGTTCGCATTGGAGGTGAACCAGCCCATTCTGAGTCCTAGTTGCTCATTAAAATTTAACTATGTAAGGAATGCACGTCCCGACTAAGATGCTGAAAACAAAAGGAACTCACCAGGCGCGAACATTTTGGAGAAAGAGTCCAGTCTGACGACTCGACCATCGACATCTCTGCTCAAGAACGAGCGTCGTCCTGCAAAATTGTTGAAGGCGGCCATAAGCGCAGGCACGTCCTCTTCTCCGGGAGATGCTGGGAGAGGTGGAAGTTTGTATTTGTCCAAGCCGGCTTGACGAGCCTCAATATCCGGCGTATAATCTTGGTACTGAACTACAATTGAAATATAAATCAGTGAACGATGTCTTAAAGGAGAATTGAGGCTGTGGTCACGACTTACGCCAAAAGTAAGGGTCATCTTCCATAATGATCAGATCGTGCTTTTGCGCGACGGCATAAATAGAGTTGTATCTTTCCTCCGTAGGACAGGTTCCTGTTGGATTTTGTCCAACGGGGATTGTATAAACCTTGTTAGGGAGCGGCGCAAGAAGGCAAATGCACAGGCGGGTGGGAACGCAGGAGTTTGGAAGGGTTAGTTTCCATACAGGAAAAAGCGCACAAGAAAGTAATGGTTTAACCTACCATGTGAGGCTTCTTTCCCTGTTTTTCGACATCCCAGTTGGTCATCACTTCGTCCAAGCTCTCTGGAATCATACCATCGCCGTCAATCGCGACTGGCCAGAAGGTGATACCTTTCACTCTCCCAGAGCTCAAACTGGAGGTGAAGGTGAATTCTTCAGCAAGAACGTTCTCCTTCCCTGGGCCTGTCTCACAGAGCAATGTCCACGTCTTGGATACTCCATCTGTGCAGCCGAGAGTGAGGCCCAAATCTGTGTCCGCGTTTGGCAGACCGTGCACTAGAGACATGATTTGTTTGAGAGCACCAACGAGCTCTGGGTTTCCATCCACGAGACCGCTTTGAAACGAAAGAGCAATTTAATCGAGTCAACGTTCAATCACGACAGCGCGTTTGATAATGGCGCAGCTGAACTGCAGCCCGAACAAGCAAGACGACAAAGGTAGCTACTCGAGTACTCACTATTGCAAGATTGAAGAAATATCTCTAACACCCTGAGGACCACCGTTACCCTTCTTGTCAAGGTGGATGACTTTCTTTGGGGTGTGTTCAGACAGCTGCTTCCATTCCTTGACGGACCCAGTCAGCAGCGACGGATCTGGGATCTCAAAAGATGCATGAGAAACGGGGAAAAGACTAGCGTGAGGCATACCTAAAAGGTGAAACCAGAAAATGGTTGAATAGTCAGCAAAATGAAACGAAAAACTCGTCCGGTATGAGTGAAGCAGTGTTTGCTCACCCCCTGCCAATGAAATAACGCCTGGTTTTAAAAGTTTGGCCATCTTCTTCATTCCAGATGCCTCTCTTGCCAGAGTCTCAGCGCTCAAGTGGTCTGCGTGAGGTGGGAAATTTCTGTTAGGACAAGCCCGCTGAAGAAAGTTGCAACTGCGAAGTCGGTCAGAACTTACGGGAGAGATCCTTTGCAAAAGGCTTGGAGAGAACTTGGTCTGTAGACATCTTGAAATAAGAGTTTCGGGAGGACAATGTTGTTGGTTGTGACTCGAGCTCTACCAAAGAAAAACCGGGAAAGCCGTGGCGGACAATAGCGCATCTCTTTGATTCCAATTTGCAGGATATTTGTTTTTAGCTTGGACCCACAATTGAAGGAAAGCGAACGAGTGCCACTACTTGAAATATGAGACCAGGAGGTTTCAACACAACGAAAGTATGAAAATGACATCAGCAACTATTGAAATGCAGAAATTGATCTGTTTAACCTTTCCAGTGAGCTCGATCGAAGCTGCGATAATGTAGAAAGGTGTAGCATCTATTCAACAGTGTACGACAAGACTACTCTTGGTAATTGACCCGTCGTCTATGGCAACCAACGCCTTTCCGTGAGATTGCCTTTTTGTTTACAAAATCCGTTTCAACAGTAACTCGCAGATCTACATCAATATTGCTCCGTAGCTCACTACTGGGTTTTTTCATCGCTGACTTCTGGGAAATCCTCCTTAGCGATAGTTTCCGCTTCCACTGGTGCAGGGACAGACTCTACCGGAGCAAGCTCCTTGAAGTCGTCTTTGGCGATGCTTTCAGCTTCGAGAGGCGCTGCTGTTGGGGACGATGATGTGGACGAGGATGGAGAAGAAGCTTCAAAGTCGGCATTCTCCTTTTCTATACGTTCAAGACGGTCGAGCTCATCTTGTTCAGCTTCGTACTGGTCGTCTTCAGCAATGCCTTCAGAGTAGGTTCACGAGCGAATGTGTTGGCGTTAGTTTGCTAATCGGACATTTCTCCCTCAGTGTATAAATGCAAGGAAGGTGCAACTCACTGGAAGCATAATGTTCAGGGTGTGCCCTGAAGCAGTCCTGCATGCTCTTGAACTTCTCAACGCAATCGATCCCCTTTGGTTCCTCCTCGGAATACACAAAGCAGCTGAAGGCAGCCTTGAAGTCTTCCCCACACGGGCCGTCGGCCATGCCTCCTAGGCAAGGGCAGTCCCAGTTGATCTCTCCAGTCTCAGGGTTAAAAGCTGCTTGCTGGGAGTGGTCTTCGGTAGCTGGCGAAGAGGAGGCCGATGGTGTTGGTTCTTCGCTGGATGGCGATGAGGATTTTTGGCGGAGCTTTGAGACTTCTTCGTTCGAGGGTGCATCTTTCAGACCTTCATAACCGTAATCAGGTGTTTTTCTAGCAGAGGCGGCGGTTGGAAGTATTGTGGATGAAGCTATAATCGACATGACGCCCAAGGAGTCAGCATAGTCCGAAGGAACACCAAAATCGCCACCTTCAGCTCAAGAATCGTCAATAACGTTTGAAAGAACGTTGAAGCGTACCTTCATCGCAGTGAACGACATTCGATTCCATCGACAGCAACGACTTCAACGGTGAGTAAGCGGTGAACCCGACCAATCCACCACCTAAGAGCAGAGCACCGACACCCTTGCTACCATTCAGGCCTGATGAAGTTGATGAAGTGAAAGACCGAGATGCTGGAGTAACTGATCGAAGAGCTGGGCTTGCGTGAGTGAGGTATCGGGAGAGAGAAGTCCTCAGAGCTGAGGATGTGCTTGTGAACATTGCTGAAGTATATTTGACTGGAAAACTAAATGCGGGTAGAGAATGAAGATGTGGTTGAAAGCCGTTGAAGAAGAGGTGTGTGATCTGATGACTTTGTAAGCGTCTTTCTGCTAGGTAAAGAGAAAACGGAAACACGGAAGGAGACACAATAAGATTTTGGTAAACATGACTAGATCAGAAGCATAAGAACGAACCCAGTCGATGATTTGAGATGTTTCTCACCTGATTTTGTCAACCAGAGACGTTTTCTGCAGCGAATGACAAGATGGGGAAAAAAATTGGTAAGACGGATCAGACGCTGTTTCGCAGTTTCAGGAAGCTAAAGCCAAAATCGTTCGGACTGACATACACCGAAGAAGATATCAACGACGGTTATGAAGGACTTGGAGGTTTTTTAGGTTTTGAGCGGTAGGGACACGCTCTGGCTTGCGCTGACGCCGGCCGGTGAAGAGGACGACGCTGTAGTGGCTCCAACATAATGGCGGAAAAATACACGGTAGTATCACGAGTCGTATGGGATATTGTTTGAGTAATCACAGAGTGATGTGAGTCGATTTCTTTCTATTAGTCCCAGTACAACAAAAGCGCAACATAGTACCTCGTCTACACAATGCTTCTACTTCCTCTATCACTATCCCTGTTCTCCGGATCATCTTCAAAAATCTCAATATACTTGAACTCCTCCGGAATCTTACCCCCATGCAGCTCCCTCAGCTTGGCAATCTTTGCCCTCGCGTCCCTCTCCCACTGCTCCGTTAACGCAGGCGGTATGTTGTCATTCAAAAGACCCGTGGATATAGCTTGTTGAGTGTTGACAACGGCAACAACAACGATGAGACCGAATCCGAGAACCATAGCTGCAACCTTCTGCTGGTTCCAGACGGCAGCGGGTTTGGGAGGTGTGTATCCTTTGAAGCCTGGCGAAGGCTGGTAAGGGGCTTTTGCTGGGGGTCGGACAGGTTTATAGGATGGTGCTGAACGGGCTTCTGTGCTGTATGAGTGCCGTATGAGGTGTTGGAAAGAGGGACGGGAAGGTGTGCTGGCGGTGGAACTTGGGAGAAGGCGTATCATGTTTAACCTTTGCAGTAGAGAATTTGGTGACAGAGATGGCATTCTGATCGATCAGGACCTAGAAAGTTTGCTATGAACATTGAGTGGGAAGTTGTCGAACCGAGAGTGGGTCTACTTACTGAGAGCTTTAGTCTTTGAGAACTAAATTATTCAAAGACGGGGATATCTGTTCTCCTATTTCACCAGTTGCCGTAATGCTTCAAGATAAAATTTGAGGTACCTTAGACAGTGGTTTAGTTTGGAGACGATTGTTGGTGCTAGCTACGAGTCCTGACACTAAGTGCTACTGGCTGCAAGTTGATTTCTGAGGTAAAACGAAGAACCAGCTTCAATCCTCAATTCCAGGCGCTTGAATACATGGAGACTTACAGATTGAACTAATTTGATAATCTAACGAAGTAAGGTCAGCAGATTGAAAATTTGGGAATCGAGATGAGGGTGTTCGATCGCCTTCTTCCTCTCGAAGAAAGGTGAAACGGGTCACTGAGCTGAGAGCCACCAACTTTCTGGAAAGTACAACCGGATGGAGAAACAGCTTGAGCTTGAAGAAACACACAAAAGATCTATCGAATAGAGGCTTCCACCTCATGAGCTTATACAAAATGATGTAAAGTCCCTACGGAGGTTTGATCGAATCTATCGATCGCTGGGGTTAGCCTCCTTCCTGAGCTGAACCACTGCCTTTCCATTTTAGATTTTCCTTGAGTGACCTCATACACGAAGGACCAGATGCGATGAGCTTCTTCTTGCGAAGGCGAGGGATCCAAAAAAAAACAAAATCTGGTCGAGGGCAGCGCGGCATGTCAACCGCTTCCAAGAGAAATCGCACAAAAATCGATTTTCCCCTGGATCCACTCAGGATCGCACCAGATAAAAACTTAGACTCACTGTGTCTGTGACTGATGTGATGTGATAAATCCTAGCGCTCTATGATGAAGCGTGGAGCTCGCCCGACTTCCGGCCCCAAAATTTAGAACCACGCTCGTCGAACGCCGTATTCACGTCTCTCTCGAACGTTCAACGGTCACCGAGGAGAGACCAGTCAAAATGGGGGAAAGTTCACCTGAGATACTGGCTGTAGGTCCTCCTTCCTTGAGCTCACCAGCTGTCACCCTCAAGGACGACGCTGAGGTTTCTGCTTTGTCAGCAGGCGACGTCGAAAAGGTGAGTTTACTCGTTCTTCCCATTCTTTTGTCCCTGCTCCCGGCCCAGCAGCTCTGAAGAGATTTCTGACTTCCTCCTCTTTTGCATCGTATACAGCCCCTCGTCAAGCCCATTCGAACAAAGGACTTCGGGTTTCTTCCGATTCCAAAACGGTGCCGGTATGATCATGCAAACCCACCGCCGTTTACAATGGTCATGAATGTCTTCTTCGGGAGTTGTGCTACGTGAGTATATCTCTCAGTACTTCGACGCTGCTAGTGGTAGATGGAATGCTGCATTGGAAGAATGAAAGCTAACCTGTCCAAACTTTGCAACAGGATATCAATAATGAACCTC
This sequence comes from Krasilnikovozyma curviuscula, assembly GCA_014825775.1. Taxonomy (NCBI): domain Eukaryota; kingdom Fungi; phylum Basidiomycota; class Tremellomycetes; order Cystofilobasidiales; family Mrakiaceae; genus Krasilnikovozyma; species Krasilnikovozyma curviuscula. The sequence goes on along the minus strand of MVAQ01000011.1, from coordinate 16,916 downwards.
TACTATGCTCGTAAGTTCTCATTATCATACTTATTTCCTTCAATCCATATATATCAATATAATATTGATCCTCGTCGTCGTTTCTCAGAGCCGATTCTAGTCACCCTTGCTCGCGACTTCAACGTGACCTACAACCAAGCGTCCGAAATAGCAGTCCTAAGCCAAGCAGGTTACGCCGTAGGACTCTTCTTCATCGCGTCCCTCGGTGATCTAGTCCCTCGACGCGGCCTTATCCTCATACTCCTGTCATGTACGAGTACATTGACCATAGGGCTTGCGCTCAGCCGGAGTCTTGTTACATTTGAGGTGCTCACGTTTTTAATCAGCACTTGTACTGGTGAGCACTCAACCGCACCGCACATTTTACGTTCTTTGATGTCGATGAGCTGATACAAGAACGATATAATTAGTGATCCCAATGATGTTGATCTCCCTCACTGCCGACCTCGCGCCAGAGCACCGGCGAGGGAGCGCCATATCCATCACCCTCTCCGGCCTTGTGCTTGGCCTCCTCATCGGCCGGGTCGTCTCAGGGCTCATTGCCAACTTTGCGAGTTGGAGGATTACCTACTGGCTCGCTGTTGGCCTGCTGTACTCCAGCTTAGGACTGTGTTGGGCTTTCTTGCCTGATTTCCCCAAGAAGGAGATTGGTATGAACTACTTCCAAGTGGTGAGTGCTGATGCTTCTTTTCAGTCTGTAAATGTGTCTGACGTAACTTTGCCTTCTACTGAAGCTGTGGTCCATGATCACACTCATCTTCAAGTACCCGACGCTCGTCCAATGCATGCTCATCGGCTTCATGTCGTCGTCTGTCTTTTCAGGGTGGTGGACTTGTCTGACGTTTCTTCTCAGTGACGCTCCGTATCAGTAAGTATCAGTTTCGTTTCTCTTAACACCACTCAACATCTCACCACCAGCTGGTTTAGCTACAACTCGTTCGAGATCGGCCTCTTTGGTCTGACGGGTGTGGTAGGCGTCATCTCCGCCCCTCTCGTCGGCAAGCTCGTCGACAGGCTTGTACCCTGGGTTGGCCAGCTCTTCGCCTTGTTTATCCAAATCGCAATCCTTGCAATCGGCCTGGGGGCAGCACAGAAGAACGCCGCTGTGCCCGCCATCATCTGTTTCGCGCTCGACGTCGGTACGTCCGGTATTTTGCGCTCTCATGCTCTAGCGGACAGCGTGACTGATGTTCCTCTCCAACAGGTCTCCAGCTAGGACAGGTGACGAACTTCGCTAGGGTTTATTCGCTCAACCCCTCCGCTCGTGCTCGTCTGGGTGCGCTCCAGATCCTCGCGCAGTTCCTTGGACAGACGATGGGTTCGGGCGTCCAGACCAGGCTGTATAATGACAAGGGCTGGCGTGCTGCCAGTGGGTTTTCGGTCGGGTGCGTGGGCATAGCGATTCTGATTCTGCTCGCGAGGGGTCCGCACGCTGTAAAGTGGGTGGGATGGGACGGTGGTGCGGATTTCAGAAAAGAAAGTGAGAAAGTTGGGGAGCCAAAGAATGATGTTGAGAGTGGAAGCGAGAAGAAAGTCATTGACGTCAAGCCTGGTAAAGAGGAGGAGGATGTCGAGATGACTGGCCGAGCTGAGCTTGAGAGTCAAAAGAGAGAACTGGATGATGTCCCTGCTGTTGTGGAGACGTTAGAAATGTCTGCCATGGCGGGAAATAGATTGTAAGGCTTCCCCACGTCGTCACTTCTGCTGCAGATTTGTATCCTTCCTACCGACATAGACAAAAGATAATTCACTCATCATCAACCGCATTATGTATCTACTACCTTCCCACCTACGCTTTGATAACCTATAAAAAATGGAAGAATTTTTTCTTGCTAATCTGCTTGACAGCAATGGAGCTGATATCCTTTTCTAAACAAAAGACTCATATAAACCGCCGTCATCTTGCAACAACAGCTCCTTCCCGGCTTCTGAGTTATCATACGGGCCAAATCTACTTTACAAACATAATCTACTAGAGTATCTTCATCTGGGCAGTGGACGTACTGTACCTTTGCAGTGCATGGGCGGGGTAAGATACAGACGGTGCTTCATCCAATCGCTCCGCTTCGTCTCTTCGCCACTGGGTTTTTGATGCTTACGTCCAAAAACACCGAAACGAGACGGAACTGAAAGCTAGTTGTGTTGGGATTTAGGTCTTGTGTTTTGAAATTCGTACTTTCCAAGAAAATTCTTGCCTTTGTTTTCCTCTCCAACGACTCGAGCGCCGCATCAACTTGTACCCCTAGTCGACCACCAACATCTTATCCAAGAGGTACGTCTCCCGGTCGCAACCAAGCAATATTTGGACTGAATCCGGTGGTGAAAATACTGACGGCAATCTCTGTGCTTTGCTCTCTTAGCTTCCAGGCAGCTTTTACGGTCGTACCTCGAGGTTTTCAAACGCATCCGCTCGCTGGGACTGGTTTTCACTAAATCGAGCGCTTTGTGCAGTATTTTTTTAGTACACTGTAGCAGTTCTGATAAACTAGGTCAGCTTATAAAAGCATGAGTATCAGTTTTTCATTGACGTTATTACTGACGTTGGCGTTTTTCTCTTCAGGGCTCAGAAAAAAACCCAAGCCATCGAATACTCTTAACTTCAGCACTAGATATTCCAGTTTCATCCTCTTCACCATGTTCACTTTCAAACATGCCTCCCAAACGACCTCTTTCCTGAAATCATTCACCTTCAAGACATCACCACTTCGAAGACGATTTCCCGACAATCGAATGGTGCATTACACGCTTCACCCGTCTCCACCACCCCGCCCAAAGCCCATGTCGGACTGGTATTACTTCATCCGATACACTCTTCCTCTGCCCCTAGGGCTTGTAGCGACTCCAGCGCTCATCTACATCTTCTTCTGGACCAAGCCCGATCCGCGTCTGCAACCGTTCGAGTTCGCCAAATTCCCGCTCATCTTCACCTCAGTTGTGACATCCAACGAAGGAGGTGTGGGTGTGAGAGACTCAGAGACCGGCGATTGGAAGGACGAGACGGGTCAAGCGAAGGTCAATGAGAGCGCCGTGTTTAGCTTCAGGTTACCGGATGAACACCCCGTATTGCTCGGCGAACGTGGTGTGGGTACTGAATTAGACGGAAGGAAGAGTGCGGTTGAGAGTAAAGAGAAGGAAATTAAGAAAATTGAAGGCATCTGGCACGTCATGGTTAAAGAACCTAACATTCAGGTCGAGAGGGTTAGTCTGTTGCGTCCCTCCTAGCTTCACCAACACAAACTAATTTGTCCTCCTTTTGAATCACTCCATCCAATTTGCGGTATTTTCAGCCTTACACGCCCATCCCAGCTCCACCATCCCAGGACGAACCAGAAGCCATCCTCGCTCTTCTGGTCAAGAAATCCCCTAAATCCGAGACGGCAGGATATATCCACTCACTCAAGCCTATGGATTGGGTTGAAGTCCGTGGACCTATCCAGACGCAACCTGTTCTCCCAAATGGCTGGTTGGATAGCTTCGAGAATGTTGTTTTGGTAAGTCTTTGTCGTCTTCCTCTATTCGTTGCGCACCCGATCAAATGCATGTTTTCTGACCGAGAAAACTAACAATCCATTACTTGTATTTTTTCGGTGGCTGAATAGATCTCTGGTGGGACAGGTATCGCGCCGTTCCTTCAACTTCTCTCCTCACTGCCCCCACCCACGCCTAAATCTCCCTCCTTCACCCTGATCCACACCTCCTCGCATCTGCCTATCCCACTCGACCTCCTGCCCAAACCCGACCGCCTGCGGTCGCTTGTGATCTCGGACCTCGGCGGACGGCGCCTCTTGTCGCAGGACGTCTCCAGCTCGTTGCCAATGGTGCTAGCGTCTGAGTCTAGCGCTAAGAAGGGATGGTTCAGTGCTGAAAAGAAGGCTAGGAAGTTCAGCGACGAGGAGAAGGCGCTTGTGGGAAGGACGCTCGTACTGGTCTCTGGGCCAGATGGCATGATTGAGTCTCTTGCTGGCTCTCGGGGGCCATATAGTACACAGGGCGCTGTTGGAGGTCTCATTGGTGATGTCGTGTCGAGGAATATGAAAGATGGTGGGAATATCAGCGTGAGAAGTATAGGGGAGGACGGCGCGGACAAGGCGGATGTTGTGGTTGGCAAGTTTTGGAACCACCCCGTGTGATGAGGACATGAGATTATCACTAGAGGTATTCTCTCTCTTATATTCAATTATTAATACACCCTCATCGCCATCTCCTGTTGCAAGGTGGTTGTTGCTTGGTCGCGGTTGATTTCTCACGGGAGGGGCAGCCCCTGTCGTTTCAGATAGACTCTTCTTCTGCAGGCGCAGCGTGGCTTCCATCGAACATCCTCTGACCAGTGACGTCTCCTTCTTCTCTTCTCGCACCCAGTGCGTCTCTCCTTCTATCGATTTCGCCCCTCGCTCGGTCCCATCAGGTGTTTCCTGGTGACAACTCCTCTCCCTTGCTTTGAACCCGACTACGACTGGGTGCAGAGATGGAGAAACATCAGCAGCTTATCCCACCATACCTGAATGGAAACCCCCACCATTGAATCTCTCTGTTAGAGAAATCCGTGTTTTGTAATGGTTTCTCCCACGCCAACGGAGCAACCACCGACAGCCACGACGACCATCACCTCGTCCATTGGCAACCTCTTCCCAACCGCACCCCTTCTCCCATCCACAAACATCTCTATCATACCACAGTTCGCAAACTCAGACATCCCCTTCCTCTCTCCGGCGTACCATCCACTCACACTCGAAGCTCTCGTTGTACCCGCCGCCCTTATTTGGGCATTGGGACTTGCTGCACTGATTGTGTATATAGTGAGGTTGAGATGGAGTAGAAATGGAGACAGGAGAGGGGTGGTTCTAAAACAGCGAGTCTAAGTTCTCGTGTTTCATCTCCCATCGCAGAATTGTGTGGTGAAAACTGACATATACCTTCGTTTCGGCCGTGAACCAGCCCGACAATATTTCTTCTGTCAGCAATACTTTGTGCCACTATGGCAGAAACACTCTTCTTCCTCTCCACCGCCGTCCTAATCTCTTTCACTGGCGCCTTCACATCCCCGCCTAACGCCATACCCTCGAGCCCGCCGACCTTCTCTCTCATCCTGACATCCCAAATCACATCGGTCTTCACCACTATCTTCATTCTCCTCTTCCTCACATGGACCGCATTTCCCATCCCTGTAGGCGAGCAAAGGTTCAGAGTCGTCTTCGTCGTCTTGACGTTTGTCGGTGTGGGCGCGCAGGTTGTCTGGAGAGCATGTTACGTGCTCGGTATGGGCACTGGTTTGATGACTCCAGATATGAGTAGAGCAGCTATTGGTATCGGATCCATCATCGATGCAGTTTTTCAGCTTATGGTTCTACTCGGCAGCTCCGCAGTGAGTGCTGTGTGGTTGAGACGAGTAAGAAGGGTCTTAGAAGGTGGGATATTGATTGGAAATGCTATTGGAATGGGTGAGTCAGTTGGTTTTTTAACTCAAGTTGGTTTAATACTTCCGACCCACTTTATCGCTGCCTTGAATTGCGTCAGGTGTGTTGATCACAGCAATTCCTGAGCCCCTTTTCTCTGAATCTGCTCTCGGAATTATCTTTCTCTTCCTTCAGTTAGTGAGTTCTTTGCCGTCCCATGTTATTGGTGATATACACCGTCGGAGACTTACGTCCCTTCTCTATGGCTGTTATGAAGACATCTTACTCGATAGCACTTTTCTACACCATCTTTACCACCCCTACAATCACTCTATCCGACATTGAAAAATCCTCCCCCAAAGACGATGCGTACACAAATCTATCGCCCTTGCGTCGTGGCCATCGTAAGAATATCAGTACGATGTCCATCTCACTCCCTTCACCCGTCGCACCATCGCCTGAATTTCGGATCTCAAGGCTACAGGCAAGGTACAGTGTGAGGACAAGAAGCAGCGCTTTGTTGGCTGCCGCTGGTCTAGCTGATTCCCCGCGTGCGTCGGTCAAGAAGAACGAGGGGCCAGTCACTCTATTACCGGCTGCTTTCGACCCTTACTCCCCTACCCCTATAGATGCGGCCCCATCTTACCTTCAAAACGAAAAAACTGGTTCTCGAATGTTAGCCGTTCTACCTCTACTTCAACCAGACGAGCAATCCGTGGAAGGACTATCTCCCCCCGCATTGACCTTCCCTAAAAAACAGCCGCAGCAACTTTTCAACGCTGCTCCAGCTGGATCAGCGATGCTACAGCTAATGCGGGAGATGGACAGCTACATGGTCCAAACGAAGGATGGCATCAACATTGCTCTCTCGCCTCACAAAGAAGCGTTCGCGGCCATCGAAGGAGATCAAGCCAGCCAGATGGTCATTCGTGAAAGAAGTACCGCGACAGAAAAAAACTATACTATTCCTCTATCAACACTCTTTACTTCAGACCCACCTGTGGCCTCACTTCAACCGCCTGCCGCGCTCCCAGCTCGGATCTCGTCCCTCATCAGAACACGCGCGAGACTTGCGCCTTCCCTCTCCTCAACCATGTCAACCTCGCCTACCACCCATCTCCAAAGCAAATCATCTGTGGAGTCTTCAAGAACTTACAGCTTCATCATTGACCGCACCGGCTGTGATACCGCAGAAGAAGGATTCCCAACGTCGCCAACACGAGCGAGTTACTCTTCTGGCGCGGTGGAGAGGAGCAACAGGATGCCAAACCTACCGAAGCTGCCCTTGAGATTGAGGAGGAGTGGCACAGCGGGCTCGAAAGTGAGCGTGAAGGGTATGCGTGGAAAAGCGGGGTCCATCACAGAGAGCATGTTGGCTAGGGAGGAGGAGGCACTGGAGATGTACTTTGGACATGGAATGGGAGATGAATGACAAGGGGCTAGCTTCGTTCAGAGTTCATGGGACGGACGCTGGTTGTTTGTTTTCTTCCGACCATTCAGCGCTCGCCCTTATCTTCCCTTTTTTGTGACGACTTTTGTGTTTCGGCTTTGAATTGTCACCCTTAATGTCTGTTTGGAGAAGTTGAAGTAATGCTTTGTAAGTCTTGAGTGATTTCCATGCAATGTATCTGGGGTATGCCACAAGTGAGCGCAATCGAAGGTGCAAAAGAACTCGTAATAGCTGCCACCCAGACTCGTACATAAAATGGCATTTATGAATAAACGCTAGTTCTGTTGATATCTCTACCAACAAAAGCTGTGCCCTTGCACTGCAGATTAAGATTCGAGCACAAGCGAAGAGGTGGTGAGTGGACGAGTTAGTGATCTTGCTCTAGCATACCGTTGGTTCTTAAATCAAATTGTAGAATCCAAAAGTGTATATCCAATGTCGAGAATATCCGGCTACCACAAAATTATTGGTGTGGTAATTATCATCTCGTCACAGGCTCGCCTAGTAGCAATGTCAAGTACGGTCATGGTACGACAACATTTGTTTACTCAGTCTTCGGCTCTTCCGCACTATTGATCATGGTCGTTTAAAATTGTCAGGAAAGTCAGTGTACTGAAAGCAAAAGAGCTCGTCAGAAAGGGTGTCGGCACGTACGCAACTGGAGCAACCTCCTCATCAGTCTTCTTCTCCTCTTCAGCAGTCTTCTCTTCTACTTTAGCAGGGGTTTCGCCAGATGTAGGAGCAGCTCTTAAATGAATAAAAATCGGGAAGATATCACGTCAGTTCCCATGACTATGCAGGTCAAGTTTTGAGGGAGAGACTGGGCACCCACTCAGCCTCAGCAGCGACGACCTTCTCTGGCTCGCTCAACACAGCAGTCTCCTCTTTCTTTGGCTCGTCAGCAGTTGCTGATGAAGCAACGAATTTGGCATTGTCTTCGGCGGCATCTTCGAACGCCTTCTTGAACAGGCCGGCGTTGTCAGCATTGGCGAAGCGGATGGCTAAAGTCTCAGCAGACGGTTCACCTATGTTGATGGTATGTTTGAGTATAGAAGGAAGGAAGATTAGTTTTCGATGGGGAGAAGTCGACGAGGAGTGAGATGGGATATGTAGTGAAGTAAGGGCGAGGCCGGAGGAAAACAATGTCAATTGCAAAATTATAGAAAAACTTTGAGTCCAGATAACGAAACGCACCATCAGAGACATCGGCAGCGACGTTCCACACCCAAGATCTGTCAGAACCAATGTTTGGAGCGAGAACCATTTCTTTCGAGACTGTAGCACCAAGTCAATAATGGGGGAAAGATACCAGGAACAAAAGAGACGAAACAGGATTAGTAAGCGTATCGATAGACAAACGAACTCTACTAAAGAACATGCGACGAAATATCTGGGTGCACTGTACTTACTGATGTGGTTGGCACAGACCTTCAATGTCTTGTCTCTCCTCATAACCAATCTAATCTTCTCAGCCTTGGACTTGGCCTGCAATATTCTAACATCTCCAGTTCCTCTCTCCTTCCACTCAGAATTAGGCTTGTCGAATCGGAAAAGCTTTGCTCGCCTGCAACGCGACCGGGGGCGAGGTAAAAATTGGAGAAAAAAGGAAGCAGGGGAAAAATTGTCAGTATCATGAAAACAGAAGGAAGAACATAGCGAGAAGTATTGCTTTCGGAGAACTGGAGGGATGTGGCTTTTGCTGCTGAAACTTGATCCAGCTGCAAAGGTCAAATCTCCTCCATAGCAGCGGATTCATCATTTTGTTTCATCACAGGAAGCAGCAGCACCGAAGCAGTAGCACCAAGGAGGGAATGCGATCTGACAGAGCTCCTGAATACGTCTCGTAAACAAATGGAGAGCCTGTAGCAGCTCGACGAAGTTCTCCGGCTAAATCTCCACGAATTGAAGCCTGCATCGAGCGTCACTTCTCCCTCGACTTCATCGTAAGACGGGTCCACTCACATTTTGAAAAGGATGTCTTCATTCTCTTCACCAGTGGTAACAGCAACCTGCTCGGTCAACCTGATGATTGGCTCGAATTGTGGATCTGGGTCCTAAGGAAGAGGGCCAAAGGGGAGTCAGTTAGTCGATGAGCTATCAACATGAGAAGAGAGCTGTTCAAAGCAGTGTTCTGTGTTCTCACTTACTTGTTGGTTCTCTTCAGCCATGTTTGTGATAAGTATATTGGTTGATTGGATCCAACAATCGCGTGCAGTAGAACTTTCGAGGTGACGAGCAACAGAAACTTGAGGCGTTCTAATTTTTCAGACACGACACCTTTTGCTTGCATCAGCCAGCTGAATTGAAGACAGGGCTCCTCTTGTCCACCTCTCAGCCTCTCTCAACTTTTCTTCACAACCCTTCTTTCTAAGTCAAGGTATGTTTCTTCTCTTCTACCTTTCTCGTTTGCATCTTTCGATGACGCGAGAATACCATCCTGTTGAACCTCTCTTCGCTGGCAATCTCGCCGTCGAATGCCACCCCTGTAGAGCACTATAGCACTGCTGAGCTTTAACTCTGCTTGTTTATCGATACTGCTGGTCAGAAGCGGGATTGCTAAGGATTCTTTGTAGGTGAGTTGGGCATTTCAAGTCAAGCCTTTGGGAAAGGTCATGTTTGTCCTGAACATTGTACCTCCGTGTTTGTCTGTTAAAACTATAGCCAAGGTCAGTCTTCCACTATCATTTGATTTCCTCTTTTGAGTTTCTATCTAATATTACTAGTTCTTGTGGTCAGATCGAACAACTCAGATTTCCCTGTGACGTGGTTTCAGCCGTCGCTTCCCCTACAACATGTTCTCGCGTTCAATATGCTTCTTTGCATCACTACTGGTGATATTGCTGATATCGACGTTAGTTGGAGGTCATATGATAGAAATACCGGCTGGAAAGAGGGAATGTTTCTTTGAAGGTCGGCAATTTCCTTAATCACTCCCTCTCTGATGCTGTGTCTTCGAAAGCAGGGTCTGATAATTTGGTATCCCCCTTCTTGAATCATCGAAGATCTGCATGTTGAAGATAAAATGACGGTGACATATCAGGTGGGAGGTGGTGGACATTTAGACATCGATTTCTTTGTGAGCTTGATTTCATTTCAGCCCGACCGGGAGGCCCCTCTTCCCCGTTTTCTATCTTCAGCCTCTGACCAACACTTCTAATTATACTTCAAAATGTCACTGGAAACTTTGCCCTACATGTCTCTTTCGTCCTTCCATCTGCCTCTGTCACTTTGTCCTTCGAAACGCGTTGCACATAGCTCCGAGATCCCAAAAACACAATTTTGTACTCCCAGCACCGAAATCCCACTGGGACATTCTCATTCACTGCAAAAGATGACGGCCGATACCACTACTGTTTCTCAAATGAAATGTCTACTCTCAGCCCCAAGACGATCAGTTTTAACGTCCATGGAATCGTCTGTAAGTCTAAAGCCCCAAACCCGCTCCCACTTTGCTTCAGTTTTCTGACGGTCTTCCTCGTTGATGACTCTTGACTCTAGATATCCCTGACGATGGTCTCACGACTCCCTTGGAATCCAGCATCCGTTCCCTCGCTGATGGACTCCAAGATGTTAAGGACGAGCAAGAATATATAGTGGTCCGAGAGCGTGTCCACCGTAACACAGCTGAAAGTACAAACTCAAGGGTGAAGTGGTGGAGTATCATTCAGGCGCTTGTGTTAGGTGGCGTATGCGCGTGGCAGGTATGGCATTTGAAGGTAAGTCTTTAGTTGAACTAGAAGCAAGCTTGTCAAGTTGTTTTTAATGCTGACAGCCCTTTGGACTCATCTCTAGCAATTTTTTGAGGTTAAGAGAGTTCTCTAGTGCACTAGAACAATTTTATTATAAAAATCTTTTGGACCGTCCGATACCAAACAATTAGTTTATCAACCCGTGAGCTAAGCAAAGAAACCCTCTAACCTACAGGAAAACATCGTTCTAAGGCGCTTCACGTGGACAAGCTTCATCTGATTTTGGCTTCCATCGACCACTCACAATAACCAGAAACTTTGCATCTCCAGATAACTCCTGTTGAAACTCTGAAATGAAGATCCGAATGCGAAGTGTTAGGTAAATGGAGAGTAAGAGTTGGTAGAGTCGTGAAGGCTCATGTAAAAGAGGGACTGAGGGTGGGTTTGGTAATTATGTGTCGCTCTTCAAGATAAGAAGCTTCCTTGTTGTCATGTCACAATTCATTCGCAACAGGTTTCTCATATCATCTATCACATCGTATTCTCTTTATCAATCATTTAAATCTTGAGCCTCAAAGAGCCACCTCAACATCCAAACCCTCAACGAGACTCATTACACATCTTCCATCTTTAATAATGCCCCTGAAAGATTCTTCTGGTCGACTTAAAATTGTAACGTCCTCTAATGGATTGGATGAGAGTAAGAGGAGATCTGCATAAGCTTCCGGTGCTATGATTCCTAATAGACCCTCACGGTTGACGAGTTTTGCTGCTCATTAAACAGTTTCAAGAAGTTAGAGAAAATATGGCTAAGTTGATCGAGCACACGAGTAGAAGTTTACGCACCGGCGTTTGTTGTCGCGTGTTTGAGAACCGACGGAGATGGAAGTATCGCTGCTCTTGAGATGAACTGTTTACACAAATAAGTCGTTATAGTGTGATCTTGAGAATAGCTACGCGCGGATTGTTTATCCTGAGGTTGTTAGCTCACTTCTTCTGTCTGATATGTCGACATCACTCCGGTTCCCTTTTGGCCAAGAAACAAAGGTGAATTCAAATACAAACTCCACTCAGACTAGTTAACGCATTAGACTCACTAGATCTGTACCGTAACATACCACCACACCTACATCATCAGCGATTTTGAGGCTGTAAAGGGTGGGAGTGTTTGACAAAATTTCAATCTCGGTTACAAATGACGACTTACGCATTCCAACCAGCTGAGCCCACCATCTTCATCTTTTTCATTTGAACGTCGCTTAGTTTAGCCCCGAAGGTGGGCTCCTTAAGGTAGAGATCAACAATAGCGAGAGTTGGAGTGAAGAAGACCCCCAGATCCTTCATCATGATGGCTGTATCTTTATCTAAGAAGGCACCGTGTTCGATTCCTCGAACACCAGCTTTGATTGACCTTTGAATGGCTGGAGGAGTAAAACAATGTGCAGTGATTAATGTCGCTCCTAGATCTTCTCCGGCAGTGACAATAGCTTTGATTTCCTCGAAGGTGAATTGCAGAGAATCCAAAGAATCCGTTGGGCCTGAACGAAAGAGTCAGTTAAAGAAGGCATCAGAATAAAAACAGAATGAGATTATTTGAAAAACTGACTGAGAACACCACCGGAGGTACAAATCTTGATATGATCAACTTGATATTAATAGAACAAGTTTCTCACACTTTGCAACAGGTCGGGAACGCCATCTACGACCCAACATTCACCACTTCTAACGTGGCCGACTCCAGGGATGAATGGATCTGTAGAAGAGCCATGTCCATGTCCGCCAGTCTGAGAAAGAGAGTAACCACACTGAAAGATACGAGGCCCTGGTACCAACCAAGAATCCGTCGCTGCAGAGTGACTGTTAGTCGCACCAGATACCTCTGCGCCAAAAACGTCATTAGACGTCAACTATGTAGAAAGAATCGTGAAGCATATTTGACAAACCTCTTATTGGGGTGAATCCTCGAGCCAGATATCCCTTGAGCCAGAAGGTAGAACCTAGTACAGCCGAGTCTCTGGGTTCTTCCCCAAGAGCGTCGACCAGTGATCCTTCTCCGCAGACATGAGTATGACAATCAATCTGGTTGACAGGTTTCATAAATCAATCGAAGTGATGCCGTCAGAGTATAAGGATTACTCACCAAACCAGGACAGGCAAACAATCCAGAACAGTCGACGACCTCCCATTCCACCAATGAATCCAACTGAGAGTGCAAAGAAGTTTTTTCTATAGAGGTAATGAGCCCACCGGAGAGTGTGATGGTCATATCCTCAGAGACTGAGCTGGTTTCCGGATGGACGACGGTTACATCTACGAGAGGTCAAAGCGTGAAGCGGTCGGTAATGTCCGACAACTAGTAACATCCTTCACACAAACCGAGCCAAAGGGTACATACGAATCAACTTGATACACTTGTGCTCTCCTAGTTTAAACCCTTTGTACTCCGATGGGGCGGAAGGACGATAAAATACCGAGGGCGGATTGGGAAGATGAACTGATGAAGGCGTGGGTGGTGAGCCTATCGTTAGTTGTGTTGAAGAGGACAATTCAGGGGAGAGAACTTCAACAGTAACTCTTTCCACTGTGGATGGGGTGGTTATGGTTATCTTCATGAGCTTAGACACTTTCAAATTAATATTATGATGTCTGCATAAAGTGACGAAGAATGCAACCTGAAGTTGTGGGCTTCAATGACCAAAGGGATAAGCAAGTTACAGAAGGGGCTTACCGGAATTGTAATTGCAGCTACAAGGCAAGTCTCGACGTCAAGATATTCTCAGCAGGTGGTGGTTCGGGTTTGAGCGAGGCGTCTGTGCCGACTTGCTTGAATTCTCAAAACAAGGTTTCTAAGCAGCTTCAACACATGTAATAATTTATAGGATTAGCAAAAAGTACCAGTCACGCCTCAGTACCCTCCAAGCTCTAATTTCGACCAGTTCTAAAACTTGGGGTCCAACAACTTCAACTTCACGGAGAAACTTAGCTTTATCTTCATGAACTCCTCACTATTTAAGTACTCCAAGTATCGCTCGTATTGGGGTGCATTGTGTGAAAAGATGACGAGCTCACTGAGCGCCGTGAAGAGAGCGGGTCGAGACAACAAGAGACGGACAGGGACGAGGTTGGAAGCTGAGTTGATAGGTTCATTGTATTTAATAGCGAATAAACCGGTAGAGACTGAAGTAGAAGGAGATTTTAGGATGTCGATGTAGTGCATCAGGTTAAAAGCATCCAATTCAACTGAGTCGAGAGCTTCGGACACAAACTCGATTATTTTGGTCTGGTTCTGTGATGAAGTGATACTATTGGTATTAGGAAGAAGTGGGGGGCCATGTGGAAGACTCCATTTGAGCTCTGATGGTGAGAGGCTGAGGATAAGCGACCGAAGTAGATGCTGATGAGAGCTGTTTCGTGATAGAGCCACCACCGGATCGTTGCCATCCTTGATATGCAACACTTCTAAGGATGAGAAGAATTTTTTCGAGAACCTCCAACTACTCAAGATGTCCATCAATTCTGTATTAGCCCAAACCGAAATCGTCACCTTCTTCACTAGCCAAAACTTCCCATTTCTATCGCCAGGCGTCGATTGAAGGAGAAGATCTCTGACGCGCTCAGCAGATTTCAGAGAGTTGATAGACATCTCTCTCCAAAGAAATTGGCATCCGAGCTCTTCGAACGCCCTGCACGTACGAAGTACAGAAGCACCGCTGCGCGTCGACGGTTGAACAGCGAAAGAGATAATGGGTCGAATGATCTCGACCGGAAGCACTTCTAGGATGCTGAGTGGGTTAACACGATGAGAATGAGTTGACAATGGTGATGTTGAACGTGATGGATTTGTCGAACGTTGTGAGTCATAATGGTCGTAACAGGATTGATGATGGGTGACCTGTTTCCTTGTGGAATTGAGGCTGACGAATCCATCTTGTTCTTGAACTTCGAATTCTGCCATCTCAATAGCTTTATTGATTTCGGTGAGAGATACCTGGCATGACTTGCGTTGGTCCGTAGTAGTACAAGGAATGGTGATTCGGCGCAATTTTGGGAATGTTGATATTTCTTCGAAAACGGAGCGAAGGGAGGAGGTAGTTGGTGAAGTGCAAGTTATTGTATGAAGCTGGCTCGTTGCAGTTTCGGACCCTACTCGAGAGACTTTTAAGAGAAAGTTTAGGTTGAAGTCGTCAACCTCTAAATGTTCAAGTTGAGTGAAGACGAGGTTGATGAGGTTACGGTGTAAGCCTGAGCTGATGATCAACTTGGGGAGGAGTGAAGGGCCGTAAGGAAAGTCCCACTTCAAGGAAGTCGGGGCTAAATTAACGGCGAGAGATCGCGGAAAGTCGACGTGGTCAGCCAGTGTTGTACCATGCCCCCCAGCCCGGAGGTGAAGGTGTCGGAGGCTGACGAAGAATTTTTTCGAGAACCTCCAGCTGCTGAGTATGTCCAAGTGGCTGGCGTTCGGTGTCAGAGTGATGGAGAGTGTCCTGATTTTGCCAAATTGTTTACTGTAGCGACCGTTGCTTCCTTCCTCCGACAATAGGAGCATATCTCTCACAACCTCAGCACCCCTGAAAGTATCAAGCACCATTTGAAGCCACAAGAACTCCCATCCAATGTCATTGAAAGCTCGACAGGTCCGCAGAATCGTGGCACCGCTCCGGGTGGATGGCTCGATAGCAAAGGCGAGAATTGGGTGGATGATCTCAGGTGGCAGAGCATCTAAGATGGACCTCGGACTGATTGGTAGCGTGTTTGATAAAGATTTGGAGGACATGAAGGGCAAGATGGAGGGAAGGCAGACTGGTTGGACTACCGGAACAGTACTATTAAAGGCAGCCGCTCGTTGGGTATTTATCCTACGAGTCAAAGAATAACATTAGATCTCATAACGAACTGAAATGCTTGTGGCTCTTAAACTTACCTGTGTTGGGACTAGTGTTTGGGAGCTCTTTACAATTTCGACCAAAGACGACCCGCCGTTACAACAAGCTGATATTAATTAACCTCATTGAGCCGTAAATTATGTAAGAAAACCGTTGCTTCCCAAACTGCTTTCTGGGATTTGATCTTCAGATTTAGTCATGAAAGGCCTGTATTGGCCCGGTGTAGTCGCTGGGTAGAACTATTGCCGGTGCTCTTATCGTGCTTGCGCGAAGTGGTGCAGATCGTCATCAATGGACGTTACGACGTTGCTTCGCTCCAAAGCAGAAGTAAAGTGAAGGATACAGGCAGCTCTATTCTTTAATAGGACGTTGCCCCAGCATGTGGCCCGGCAAGGAGAGGTCTCGAGGGAAGGACAAGAATAAAAGGTGAGAAGAGAACCTTGTCTACCTCCAATGAAGGGGAAAAGCGCTTTATTGAGATATCACGGAATAGAGATTCACAGAGGGTAAGACGCAATTGGAAACAGAGCCGATGAGAGGAGACGTTTTGCATACGGAGGGCAGTAAGAGTGGCGTGAGATCCATCACATCTTGAAACTTTTTTTTTTTTTTTTTTGGTGGGAATCGATTGAACAAGCAGTAGATAGAAATATATATACACGTATATAGATGAGATATACTGCTCGATCTCTTTGTATTCAAATGGGTGTGTGTTGTTTTCTGAAAGGGTGCGAGTCCGCCGCCGCCGCCAAGCTACCAAATTAAAACGATCGAGGCCTCTCCAACGAGTGTCCATCGAACCATCAAAACACAGCACAGCAGGACAGCTGAGAGTCCCCGTTCGTTCGTTCGTTCGATAGTCAACTACCATGAGCAGCAATGGACCCCCCCAGCAGTACCCCCCTTACCAGATGAACAATGGCGAGAACAGCTACCCCCAACAGCAATACAACAATCAGCAGCCACAGCAGGACTACAGCTACAAGCCCTCCGACGACCAGGCCGCTCAGAGATTCAAACCAAAGACTGTAAAGCATTTACTTCTACTACTTATTAGATTGTCAAGGGACTGGCTACTCACTCACTTCCTGTGCTCTCCCCTCGCTGTTTTTCCGACGTCACCACCATTTCCCTCCGCGCGGAACGATGCAGCGTCTCAACGACCCGATCCCCCTGGCCCTCTTCCTCCTCTGCCTCGCTGGATACGCTGTCGTCTCTGGAATCGCCCTCAACACGTGGGTCAAGACGGGTGGCCTCTCGTCGATGGGCAACTCGGGCTTGGGGAACGGCAACGACTCGTTTACGATCAACTCGTCGACCGCGTACATGTTTTGCTTGATTGGTGTTGCCGGGCTGTAAGTGGATCCTTTCTCGATCTTCATTATCCTTCCTTGGTCTCCTGTTGGAGAAAGAGCAGATTGGTTTCCTTTTTGTCAGGAGGAGGCGTCTCACGCGCGCTTTAGCTGAACCTTTTTTTTTTTTTTTTTTTTTTTTTGCATGA
>MVAQ01000119.1:0-61958 GCA_014825775.1 Krasilnikovozyma curviuscula | reverse complement strand
GGGAAGACGGCGATACCTGGAAACATGACACGAATCAGAGTCAGTTTCCTCCTCAATAAGAATCAAGCGATAAGAAAGTCACTCACTGGTCGACAGCTCGTCGTCATCAGGCAAACTAAACGACCCGGCGAGCACGCTGAGCTTTGTCGTGGTATGGGACAAGAACAGACCCGGCACCCCCGACTCCTTCTCTTGCGACGAAGGTTGCACTATCTTGGATGCGGGGATGGTTGACAGGTGGAACGCAAGCGCTGTGTTACCCGTCTTGGATGCGGCAATGTCGTGCTGCCAGTCGTTCTTGCCTGAGCCGAGGATGGTAAGCCTCCTGAACCCTTTGGTGGACCCAAGCAAGTCGCCTGATGGATGTAGTTTCACAAGTACAAATGGTCAGTGGTTACACCTGAAAGACAGCGAGAGAAGGGGAAAAATGGACGTTGATAAACTCACTCTCCATGTCGACATCGAACTTCTTAGGGTAAGCTGGGTAGGCACCATCATGCTCGTCCTCTTCACACGCCCCGCTGCACTCATCAGGTTCGCAGGCAGGAGCGAGTGCGGTGAGACTGTCAAGGATCTTCCGAGGTGGTAAGGGCAGGGGAGGCTGTGGGAGGGGTGTGCCCGGTACGGACGACGCTGGCGAGTCGTTTGGTGTGTTTTTACCAGACGAGAGGAGGCCTGAGAATTTACCCACGAGAGAGGACACAGCCATCTCTGCGATTATAGCTTACAGAGGAGACAGGGGAGAGTGAAAAAAATTGGGCTGAAGACGTTGGAAGTCGAGCGAAGAAACGCAGAAAAATGTACCTCTCCCGACTGGACGGTATGGACCTAAACTGCGCAAATCATGATCATCCATCTTCTAACGGAGTATCATCGGCTTTTCAGAGAGAGTCAATGGTAAATAAACCTCTTTCTTAAGCAGATACAAATCTTTCGACAGTGTGGAGGCCACAGTCCGAAACGGCGGATCAGATACGACCCAAGCACAGCAGCGCCCATCTGATTAGACAAAACTGCGAAAAGTCGCTTATACATACATACACCCCTACGACACTCGATCGTCATCGCAATGTTCTAGTACTTGTTAGGAGCCTTCGTGATCCTCCCACTTCCCGTGGAAGTCTTCCACTTCCCCTCAGTACCCTCACCTGCACCAGCCCTGGCGAGCTCTTTCTTGGCCCTCTTGCGGGTCTCGACAACGCCCGACACATCATAGATCCAGCTAAAGTCCATGACCTCGACTGTTTCTCCACGCATCTCCCACGCCTCGTTCCAGATCTCGAGCTGTATGCTCTCGTCCGTCATGGCGGATACAGTTTCATTCCCCTCGCGCAGCCTGTTGTGCAGGATGGTGAACTCATTCAGGAACTCGGGGAACAGGACGTCAACGCGGTAGGAGACACGTTGGGCTGGTGAGAGAGACTCGTAAGACAAGTCACCCATCGGTCGATGGGTCTTGTCCTTGAAAGGGATGTTGGAGTCAGTTTCAGCTTGACCGTCTTCGAGAGCGAGTAGGACAGGATCGGGGGAAACGACTCACACATCCATCCATCCATCTCTCCAACTCCGGCAAAATAATACTCTCAACCTCATCCTGCGTCAAGCCGCCGTACGCTCCTACCTGATTCGCTAGCTTGTTCATCCTCTCGCCACCGGCAAGGAACTCGTCGTGCCTTCTAAATGTCGCGGGTCCGTCGACGTCCTGGTTATGAGGCGGGTAGGTACCAAGGATAACACGGTGCAGGATCGGGCGGGCGTAAATCATCTGCTGCCAGATTTCAAGATCGTCGAAGGGCGTCGCGTCGAGTTCGTCGACGGACGGCGTCGGCTCGCGCGTTCGTGCATTGTGAACTACACATTTGTTAATGGGTTCAGATCTGATCTCACCAATCTACAAGAAATTTAGAACAAAAGAAAAAGTGCTTCCCAAACTTAACATGAGGGTACGATTCGCAACGAGGAAGCAGCGCAGACGACTCACTCGATCGTCGATTTCATCTGATGCGGTGATGTCGTCTATTGTATACAGTAGCTTCCTGGACAGATTTTTTCTCTTGGTGCCATCGAAGAACAATAAGTTGTAGGTTTGACCTAGCGATTTTTTCTTGGGCGGAGGGGAATTGACAGTCTCGACAATCGCGGGCCACAGGTACTTTGCTCGAGGGCCGCTTCCTTGAGGACCGTAAACTTTGTCGTTGAGTTGAAGGTTATCGCTCCTGATAAAAAAAGTCATGAAGCATCAGTGCGTCAGCATTCGTCCCCATCCCGAGGAAAGGAAGCAAAATTCTGTCACTTCACTTACTCAAAGTTGAGATCCAGATCACTGTCAGAGTCGCCATCTGCAACCAGCAGCAACTCGTCTTCCTCTTCATTATCAACAGCACCAACGTCTTTCTTGGCCATCTTCTTACCTTTGTTCTTTGATGCAACCTTCCCAGACCCCGACGGTCGCCCCCTCTTTTTCGTCGTAGCCGAACCCTCCGCAACTACAGTAACTATAGAGAACTCGTCGTCGTTGTTGCTCATAACGTCATCGTCCTCGCCTGCCTTCAAGCACACGTCCTTGGCGTGGTTCAGAAGCTTGGTAAAGCTCGCCGGGGTTATCGTATCCGGGACGTTCGCTTGGGATCGGTCTTTGAACCTCACGTTCTTGGTCGACGGGAAGTAGAAAGTGCGGACATTTTGCTCCGATTTGTTTGGGAGCTTGATTACAGTGCTACAAGCAGTGAGAGAATGTTTTGTTTATTATACATTACGCCCGACAGCAGGCGGGTACTCACGCTTTCTTCCACTCTCCTTTGTTGACGGGGATCAACTTCACATCCCAAGTTGAGGCATCCAAACGCGAGAATGGAGTCTCAAGCTATAGCGAATATAAAGTCAGAATAAGAAAAAAAGAACAGGATGGCTTTAATCCTTGGTATGCACCTGAGCAGGCCACCAGTACGAGTCTTCAGGAATGTCCACCTTGCCATCGACACACGTCTCGTCGGTGTTAATCCTGACAAAGACGACTTTCTCCATATCGTCGACATCCCAGGACGAGATGGTGATTGGTTGGGAGGAAGAGAGTATCCTGTCAATGTCGATGCCCTCCAGTCCCGCAGATGATGTCCCAGACAGTGTGTACCCTTTCAAGGGTGACTTGTTGGATGCGGATAACTTGGAAGCCGTCTTCTTGTTGAGCGCATTGGCTGGGGATGTTGGCGCGGAAGATGATTTTCTGTTGGGAGAAGATTCCACCGGTGTTGATTCCTTGGGTTTGGCTTGGGAGATAGACCGAGATGGGCCTCCTGGCAGCTTGGAACCACCGAACCTGAAAGGAGGAAGCTTTGCAGGTCCTTTGGGAAGTTGACCAGACTTGGAAATTGACTCGTCTTTGTTCTTTCCTGGAGAGTTCATCATCATCGACAGACCTTCGAGCATAAATTCCAGGTCAACATCTGACTGAACGCGAGCGAAGCCACTCCGAAATGAAAGTTGACACGAGACGCACCTGGGAATCCAGTCATGTTGGGTTTCTTACCCTGAGGAGTAGCTGGAGATGAGGGTACTACTCCTTCTTTGATCTCGACTTCTTCTGGCTCTGTAAAAGGGAGAAAAACACCAGAAACGTCTCGTTTAACCGAACGTTCACAAGCTGAAAGAAGTAGCAGGGCAGGGCGTACCTTCTTCAGCTTTACGCTTCTTACTTCCAGATAGTCGACATCTCTCAGCAGTTTTAGCATGATTCTTGTCAACAAGAGTATTCTCCTTCTTGACCTTTTTGGAAGATGGTTTCTTGACCTCGTAATCTGAAACGTCGTCGGGATGAGTTTCTTCTTCTGCTTCTGAGTCTGAGGTCATGTCTACATCGTCAAGGTAATCAGACTCCTCATCGTACCGCTTAATCTTCTGAGACGTTCGCCTGACTCGCTCCATCGTAGCAAGAAGCTGGGAGTTGGGACAAACTTGAGAAGAACGAGGCGCTGGGGCGATTCGAGTCCCATTTGTATGTTTCGTAATGCCTTTCTTGCTATTCTGAAAACTGACCAGCCTGATAGATCAGATCATATGGACTCTTCTTCTGCCTCTTCGTCTCCTAAATAAGCGCGATCCATTTCGTCTCTCAGGCCAGCGAGAAGAGTCTCCATGTCAACCCCTAGTTCCTCGCTCAGCAGCTTCAATCTCTCATAGGGATTCTCAACGGCTTCAGACTCCTCTAATATAGCTTCAGGCGTAGACAGACGCTTATTATGTAAGAACTGTCGTCCCAGAAGAAGCACGGCGAGCGCAATCGATGTCACAGCTAATATTGACGCTACATGGGGAGTCAAAATCAACGACTACACCTATGTTTCATCAAAGAAGCTGTCTCTCACCCAGCACCGTCAGCTTTGAATACCTTTTCTTCTTTTGTTTTGGTTTCTGTGTTGCAACCTGTTTTTTCAAGCGCTGTGGTCTCTTTGTTGCGGTAGCTGGTGAAGACGGACCTCCAAGTGGTTCACCGCTATCCAGTCGAATTTCTTTATTGGGTTTTCGTTTAGCAGGCGCCATGGAGTGAGATTCTTGACGGAGACAGTGGTGGTTAGCGACGAAACAGACATTGACGTGGCGGCGTTAACAACATCGCGCTGGAAGTTTAGTGCTTTACTTGCTTGCTTTATCGCTCAGAATGTAATCGGAATTCCTCATGGTCAAATTACATAGGATTGACATTCAAGACTCACTTCGTCAACGAGAAATCCCCAGAAACCAAGCCAGCCTGATGGACTCTAGATTCAAATGCCAAAAATCTCCAAACCGATGTGGTGTATTTCAATGCATCATCATCCAAGACCTATTGTTTCAGACAAAGGTGGGAAATAGAGAAGAGTTTTTGAGGGAGAAGGGGAAAACAGAGAAGCGGTGTGAGCAAAAGGTTTGTTACTCATCGGGGAAGAACTGGCTTGGGAACCATTAACAAAGGAAACACCAGCTGGCTTTTAAATGGTTAAATGGAACGAAAGGAGGAAGGGAAGGGGATAGCTGAGAAGAGTCATGCTATGATGGTATGATGGCGCACCGTTGACCGCAATTACAATCTACAACTTATTCTTCAATCTGCCATTCTTTCATCAAGAGAAAAAGCTCTGAAGAAAAAAATACAATGAAAAGAAATTACTCACAGCTTCAAGTCCTTCTACCAGCTCCTCAAATCCTTTCCGCTCATTCAGGTGATCCAACACAAACTGAATGAGATCTTCGTCATCTCCAACAACCTTGATCATTTGAGTTTTGACGAACGAAATCAACTTGTCTTTGACAGCAGGCTAGAATGAGGAGTAAATGAGCAATACAAAGTAAGAGGCCACACGCACCGTGTAAAAAGGATTTAAGCCACGGCTTACCTCGGCAAAAGCACTCCAATCAAACTGAATCGGAATCAAATCCTCCTTCTTCCTAGGAATCTGGTCTGCGATCTTGGTAAGCTTATCGATCCTCTTCTTTTCCCTCTGTTCGGGAGTAAGGCCATCGCCAATCTCCTCGTCCAACTTGATTAACGTCCTCCTTCCCTTCTTTTCCGCCTCCTCATCATCTTCTGCAACTCCTAAACCTACAACAGTAGGCCTGATGACAGTCGTATGTTGAGCTGATTTCTCGACCTTCAAGCCGCCAACAGAGAGCTTGATAGGAGCTGCATCATCAGTGAGCAAACCCTGTGCTTTCTGTTTGGAAGCCAAAGCCGCCATTTCTTCCATTTGACGAGCGATAAACTCTTCGGATTCTTTTTGGAGTTGGGCGGCTTGAGCGGCTTCTGCTCGTATGTCTGCTTCATCAGCTTGAAGTTCACGTCGGACGATCTGAGAACGCTGCGAACGCCATCGCGCACTGTAAGAGGGTAATTCTTGAGTACCGCACATTTGAGCGACTAGACAAGGAAGGTCAGACTCACCGATCAGAATAAAATAACTCCTTCCCACCTTCAGCGACTAAATCATCATCCCAGTTCGCAAACCTTTGTTGAGCTATTATCTTTTGTCGTTCCTCCGCCTCATTCTTTGATCGGACATTATTGGCTTCTTTATCCAGGTTATTCATTCGGCCGCGTTCTTTTGACTCGAACTGACGCTCACGCTGGAAGATTGAGTGGGAAATCGGTGCAAGGTCAGTGTGCTCTGTTTTAGCAATGAGGGAGGGTTGGGCAAGCAAAATGGGCTCACTTCTCTCATTCTGTCGATCTTCCTTCGATTTTCCAGCGCCTTTCTCTTCTCTTCCTCTTTCTCATCGTCAACCTCTCTCGATGAGCTAGCATTTCCCCACTTATCTGTACTGGCGCCTGTCGAGCCGATGAATCCCACCGGTTTGTTGTAGCCTTGTGGACCACTGCCAAATGACGCACCGTGCAGCGACGTGCTAGCTCCCCCGGTGCTTCCACCTTGTTGACGTTGTTTACTCTGCTCAAGAAGCATCCGCTCGATTCTCTTTCTCTCAAACTCTTCTTCTGCCCTCTTCTTGTTCTGTTCCTTAGCGACCGATGTGTGTCTGAAAGCTGATATCTGATCCAAAACTTGACCTCGCGTTTCTTCTGGAACATCCTCTGCATCTAAGTCTCGTAGATGGGCTGGAACTTCGTACGGATCATTTGGATTCGATTTGTTGGCTCCGTCACTGCCCCCCATTGCAGTTGAATCGGTTGATGGAAGTGCATCACCTTTTGCAAGAGAAGTTAAGATGGCAGTGATAGATTTGAGGGCAATGGCTTCAGTTTGGTCGTCAGCCTGAGTAACGAAGAGAGAGAGACAAAGGACAAGCGTGAAAAATGAGTTCAATTACTGAGGTCTTCCACTAGAGTATTGAATAAAACCTACGTCTGTCCTCATCAACTGAGTCTCATAATCATCCAAGAACTTCCTCGTCTTCTCATCTGCTTTCACCACCAACGCTTTACCCCTTCCAAACGTTTCCAGGTCAGGCAGCTCAGCCCCATTCAAGACGGCCAGAGCTCTCAAAACTGAGTCTGGGTCCTCGTATTCAGCAAATCCAAATGCTTGAGGCTTTCCTGTAGCTCCACTGACACGCTTCAACGTCTTGAGAGGTCCACAAGCCTGGAGACATAGAGTCACAAGACACGAGGTTCAGTTTCACTTCGTGGAAGTGAAGAGGAGTCACTCACATTTAAAAGTTGTTCAAGAACCTCATCCTTGATCCCAGCAGCTATACTGCCAATGAACAGTGTCAAAGCCACCTGAGAAGAAGAACCAGCAGGCGCAGGCCCTGCAGCCTGAGGTACTGGTTGTCCCAACGGCGAATAGTTGGCGTTGTTTGGGTTTCCAAAGCCTGGAGGAGGACCGTTGTAACCAGGAGGTGGCCTTGAGAGGTCTATGTGACCATTTGAAGGGGCTCCTGGTGCACCAAGACCTGGTCGGAGGGGAGGGGGGCCGTATCCATGTTGCGCTCGAGGATTGTAACCTGTACGAAATGGCATTGGGAAGATCAGCTGCTATTTACTTCTGGATTTCTGTTCCAAGTTGTACTTACCACCGTACATTCCGTTCTCTCGAGATATCGATACGGCGACAAATAGCTCGTTAATTCAAGTTGGCTGCCAGAATTCAGCCGCATTCGTGTCCATCGAACGTGCAAACTCCATAATTTTAAACTTTTCCTGTGGTCTCGCCTTTTCATCTCCTAACCACATCTTGCTGGTAGCAAACTTGTATCTGAATGCTTTCACGATGAAATACGCTCAGGTTAATTCAGATCTAACCGGATGGAGCGACGTGCTTGCTGATGTATTTTTGCTGACAACCAATTTTTCTGATAATGATAGGAATACGACAGGATCTTGCGGGACAGCGGCTTCCCTCTGGAGGTGAGGAGGAACTTACCAGCTTGAGCTGCTAGTATCCATTGCTGATCGGATTAATCTAACTTTGTCTGCAGTGGAGAGAAAGTGCCATTGGTTACCGTCAGGTTTGTTGTCTTTCGAGAGCTTCAATACATCTTGTATTTCTTTGCTAAAACGTCTATCCCAATAGCTCAAGAAACTGATAAAAAAGGTTGAAGGCGAACTCTCAGGCTTGGGCCTGAATCCCGTTGTGTTGAACAAGCTCCTCAACCCAGCCAACCCCCACGATGCTCCAACTGATTCCGAGTCAGACTATGACGGGTCAGGCCCTTCAGGCTCTAACTCGGCTGTAGATGAAATCGAGTTTGAGTTCTCTTCCGACTCTTCTGATGAAGAACTTGCAGCTCTGGGCAAGCAGAGGAACAAAGGAAGTGACTTACTTGGCGTCCCAGCGGAGAGGAGAGGTCGAACTTGGTCTGATGGACATGGGAAGAGGTTCCGTCTTCGGGTAAAGGAAGGGGGGTCAGGTACTGGAACTGGCAGTGGAAGTGGTGGTGAAGGATCAGGCTCCATGAGCGAGTCGTATGAGGACTCCCCTCAGCGCCATCATCATTTTCATGAAGGCTCTCACACTCATGGTATATCCGGGTTTCAAGCTGAATATGAGTTGGGAGGTTTGTCATGGGATTACTTTCTTCGAACGCGTTCTCTCTCCGTACGTTATTGACTGGTACTCCTTCTTGTTATGATCCGACAGGAAATTCTTCCCACCCAGTTCCTCGTATTCGATTGAGAGCAACTCCAACCCATTCTCACATTCAGTCGCCCTTGCCGGAGCAAGTACTCTCGCCATCGTCGGATCGAAGGATGGGAAGTTCAGCTTGGTCCGCTAATAATAGAGCGTCGTTTGTCCCATCAGATATGCTGATCCCAAGCACAGGTGAAGAAGACTCTTCCATTCAACTTTCCAAGTCTCTTCCCAACAGACCCATACTATCAAACTTCTCAGAGCCACCACCTGGTCTCTCTGGCCCCTCCTCTCTGGCTTCCACCGTCTCCTCTGCTAACAAAATCCTGAGACCCGTCTTGATGGCAGATTGTCCTTCAAATGACACCGATGATACTTCAGTTGCTGATCTCCCCCTCATCAGATCTCCAAAGCAGAAGACTTCACCAAACAGCGCCCCATTGATGGCTTCATCTCCTAGATACTTCCTGGGGTCCGCGCCAAGTCCTATTTGGGCCCTTCAATCCGGTGCCGAAGAGGGTATGGAAGGTCTCAAGTTAAATTCCCCGCTACTATCGCCGATGCTATATCAAAGGAACAAAACACCCAAGCAGAAGTATCGAACACCCGAACAGATCGCGGAGCAGAAGAAAAACTCTGAAGAAATGGAAGCTCTGTTCCTGCCTGAAGGGGAAGACTTGGATGGTGAAGACGATGACTACGATGATGATGATGATGCGGGGAGTGATGTAGATGTAGAGGATAACAGACTTGCTACTCCAAGGGAGAGGAGGAAGACATTGGTAGGACGTGGGGAGGGAATGGCTCTCCCTTTTATTGCTGTCCAAGGAAGCCCTCGTGGTTCTGTCAGCAGTGGTGAATCATTGAAGACGGTCAAGAAGAAGAACTCTCCGGATGAAGCTACTCTGAGTGCTGGCACGATGGCCCCTCCTGCTCTCAACGACACCGATGCTGCTCTTGCCAGCGAAGTCTTAGAGACGCCAGGTGTTCAAGCAGATAGTGCTCAGCCGAAGGAGTTTTTCATTGAGCTTGCTTCTGACATCGAGGTGAGCTTTATGCGATCCCTAAATATTTATTTATGTTGTCACACTGACTCTTGTCGTCACAGTTCTTCAACGTCCTCACCGATGCACTCGATGCTCTTGATAAACTACAACGAACTCAACAAGCAATATTCAGGAAGACTGTCGATGAACTCTGTAAAACAATCTCCCGCGTTGCAGCTCCTCCTTCCAAACGATCTGCTGAGAAATCGACGTCGTTGATCAGAGGTAGTGCGGGAGGCAGCTACTCGGATCTTTACGCTTGGAGAGAAGTATTCACTCTTTGGATTGAAGCGGAGATCTTCGAGAGTAGCTCGGAAAGAGATAGGATTAGAGGGACGAAAGAGAGACCTATTGAGATTGCTGAAGCGCGATTGAAGGCATTTGCTGGTGAAGTCGTCCGAAGGGGTTTGGGTGACAGAAGAACTCTGAAGGTCAGCCGCTGCTCTGCTCATTCGTATAGCTGATCTTCTCATCCGGTTTCTTTCGTATCTGATAGAGCAAAGAGTCTCGGGACGCCCTGTCGACATTCTTACAACTCAACTTGACGCTTCTGGATCTCAAGAAGTTCCAAACGGCCAATATTCAAGCCGCTCGGAAAATTTTGAAGAAGCACGACAAGCGAACTGCTCTCATGGCTTCTTCCAGCTTCCCTCAATTTGTCAGGTCGAGTTTGGAAGGAGAAGACAATAACATACGGACATGGACCTTGTTTGACGCCAGTCTTCCCCACGTGTTGTTGTCTTGTTTGACTGAAACTTTGTTGCCTATCATTCCAAGGTAAGTACTTCCAGCTACATAATTTATCAGCATCTCACTGATGTTGTCACTCTATCCAGTTTGGAAGACTACGCTTGTGCTATCTGTACTTCCATCGCGTTCAAACCGATTCGTCTCGATTGCTCTCATTTGTTCTGTGTTAGGTAAGTGACTTACCATGAAACATCTGTTGGTGTTTAACGTTTTGATTCTTTTGAATTCTGTAGATGTCTCGCAAAAATGCAAATGGCTGGTAAAACTGAGTGTCCTCTCTGCAGAGCTCCTGTGCTCGGCACCGCGACTGGCAGTCAGTAACCTACGTCCATCTTTCACGTCTTTTGGTCTTCCGTACTTATCAAGTTGATCTTCTTCCTTAATAGAAAATCTGGATATGGCAGCCATGCAGTAGGGCATTCTCCTCTCCAAGTCGCCGCATCTCCACAGTCGATTCTGACCTCTCATTATTACTGTTCTCTAGATTCATGAAAGACTACTTCCCTAAGGAAGTTAAAGTCAAGCAGAGAGAGAACGAAAAGGAGGTTGCGGAGGAAGTCGCTAGAGACATGGGTGTTCATAATGGGAAGTGTCACGTTCAGTAGCTTCGAAAATATTTTGTTCTTTTCCACTAGTTGAAGTTTTGTTCGTCGGATCTGTAAGGTCTATTTCGGGTTTTTTCTTGTTTGGTGTTTTGTTGTATGAAATGGTTGTTTGCGCTATAGAACGAACAGATCAAGCTTTTGCTAGAATTGGTTATACGCTGAGGACATTCCTCCTTCGTAACGAGACACTCTTGTTATCCTTAAAGTGGACACTACCAATTGATAGGTTCAAAACTGACAAGCAAGTGGATAT
Source organism: Krasilnikovozyma curviuscula (assembly GCA_014825775.1). Lineage (NCBI taxonomy): Eukaryota > Fungi > Basidiomycota > Tremellomycetes > Cystofilobasidiales > Mrakiaceae > Krasilnikovozyma > Krasilnikovozyma curviuscula. The sequence goes on along the minus strand of MVAQ01000119.1, from coordinate 50,746 downwards.
TCAAAGAGTTCTACTCAAACCCTGAAAGTAAAGCACAGCGCAAATCGGGCACAAATAAAGCGCATTCACCGGAAAAGATTACAAGAGAAGCAGAAACAAAATCAGAACACAAAAAAATAAAAATAAGAGAGGTGTACTTTAGAGTGGTTTGCTGTTACCAAGGGCCAATTCACCGTCCTTCTTGGCCAACTCTGCCAATCCCTCCTTGATCGACTCCTCCTCTTTCTTGTCATTACTGGCATCGAAGATGGCAGTTCCGACTGGCTCAGATGGAGCAGCGGTACCAAGGTGGGATGAAAGGAATCCTTGGGCGCTGGTGAAGGCCTGCGATAAATAAAGCAGGTGAGTATTGGACGCGACGAAAGTGAGGCTAGAAGAAGAGAAAACTCACGTTTCCTAATTGAGTGACGACGCCTGGGTGGCTATCAGTCTTGGTGGCAGCATCGAGCTGGGTGGTAGCGTTAGTAGCCAAAGTCTGAGGACCAAACGTCTCGGTGAGATAAGAGGTCATCGGGAGCTAATGTAGTGGTGTTGTTGAGCAAAACTCACCGTCACATTCTTCGTGAGACCAGCAAGGTAGTTCTTTGCCTTCTCGATGTCAGTAGACCCTTCCTTTGCGGCAGCATCAGTCTTCTCCTGGAGACCATCAGCAAGCTCACTTCCAGCGGCAGAGGTATGAGCCTGCAGAGGAGACAAACGGAGTGTGCCCCCAGGTCAGCGACTAGTTGGAAAACAGGGTAACGAATGCCTTGAAACACGCACAGCAGCTTCTTCTCCTGGCTTTTGAACCTTCTGTTCAAACAGACCCTTGGCTTGGGTACCAGCCTGGTTGATTCCAGCCTGAGCCTGCTGAATGAAAGGGGTAGCGGCTTCCTGGGCCTTCTGCAGGTAAGGAGCAGAAGATTCTTGAGCCTTAGTAGCCAAACCTTGTGCTTTCAACAGAGCATCTTGAGCAGCCTAGAGAAGCAGCCGGAGAGGTAGAGGTTACAAGACAGAAGAGGTTTGCATCAGCTCTCTGTTCCGCTGTAAGAACCAACATTTCGTGCACCCAGTGCTCATTCCATTCAACGTCCCAAGTATCCAGGCAGTATTGTACAGCCAATGCTGGTGACTGGAACCAGGCTGAGCACATTCGCCAGAGTTTCGACTGAGGTGACTCTGGCGAACGTCATTGGATCTACCACTCAACAAACCGCCTTCTTCACTCACCTTTTGGGCCTGCTCCAAGAGGGTTGGGTTAGGATTTGGGATTTCTGGAGCTGGGGTAGACATATCTATTTGAGGATGGGATGGGAATGTGGTTGGATGCGATGCAGAGGGAGGAAAAGCCAGCTAGAGGCTGGCTGGTCCCACCGCGATAGGCGAGTCGCCACAAGACAGATTTTTGACGAGGTCGACTTGGGTTGTTCACAGAGAACTTTTTCTGACAATCAAACAGCCTAACAGCTCTAGCAGATCCAGGATGCCAAACAACAAAGTCAAGACATCGAAGCAGCTCCAAGGTGGGAAGAGAGACGTCCACCCAGGGTCAAGAAAAGGTCAGAGCCCTCTCAATTCTGAGCCAGAGAGGCGTGCCCAATCCAGGAGCTGACTTTGAGCTGATCTGCCTTTGTGTTAAAGCTGGCCAGCTGGATAGAATAAACCTCAGGACTATGAAGCTTACAAAGGCCAAGAACATCAAAGCTAGAGCGAACCAGACAAAACGTGAGCGACGCTCATGAGCCTCACAACCATCAACAAATCAGTCAGAAACTAACTAGTTTTGATGCGATTCTTCCAGTCGATAGACCACTTTTCTTCCACTATGCCATCCCACCACCACCCTTTGTCGCATTCACATTATCAGAGCTCCACCGCGTCTTGTCCGAGGTCTACCTCACGCGAAACGACGAGGAGCTCGAGCAGCTGCGAAAGGAGCGCCGAGCGGGTAGGCCCAAGTCGAGGAGGGAGAACGAGATCGAAGAAATCAAGCTAAGGGAGCAGCAGGAGTATGAGAGCGGGTTCGAGCTGCCCGATTTGACGAATCCGGAGAGCGTCGCTTTCTTGAGAGAGTGGGAGGCTAACGATACCAGTTATCTGCCTCTATGCAGGCGAGTCCTACATTTTCTTCTCTTCTCTTCTCTCATGAGATGGTTTGCTATTGGCTTGGTCCTGATGTCCCTTTCCTTTGCCCAATCATCTTTAGGTTTATTCGCATCTCCTCCACCGATCCAGAGCTCGTCGTCGTGTCTAAAAGAGGCCTTGGGCATGGTGTGGAGAAGAAGGAGGATGCCAAACCTTCGGGTTCTGCTGCTGAAGCTGCCGAGGAGATGGAGGTGGAGGCGTAGAGGACGCTGGATTGGTTGCGTCTGGCTTTGTTTTTGTTTGTTGGGACCGCTGTGGATCTCGGCAGGGATAACCTTGTAGAATTATTATGATGATTAGTTGATACCTTTTCTTATAACTTTTGAAAGGCAAAAAGTATCTTGCAAGCATTGCTAAGAGGAACGGTAATGTCACGAGGAATCATATTTGGGCTCGAGTACAAACAAAAAGGCACAAGTTCAACGGGGAAAGAGAGCTAGGAAGTACGAAGCCACCATAGTAGAGAAAGAGGTTGAAAACCAAAAAAAGGAGAAAAGAGAAAAGAGGAGGACAGAGAATCGTACATGATAAGCACAGAGAAGCTGTACAAAAGAAACAGGAAAATGACAGCCACTTCAGAACCAACACATCCGCCTTAAAACAAGGGACAACCAGGAAAGAGAAAGAAATGTCCTTTTGTCATCACGCGTGAACCATTTATGAAATTCCTCGAGAATGCATGCCTCTGCAGATTTTTGTTTTGGGGGAGGGGTATCCTCGTCAAGCAGCCCAGCTTCGTCATCATCAACTCTCAATTTATTTATACCTCACAGTCCGCCGTTCAACGTCCACACTTTCTCGCCCTTGATCTCCACTCTTGGTGCAATCTTCACTGCTTCCTCGACTTTGGGGACGACAGGTGCAGCAGGGGTAGGCGCAGCAGGCATGGTATTGCCGTTGACAGCAGGAGCGTGGTTGGAGATAGGAGCAGATGTTTGAGCAGCGATTGTTGGTGGAGCGGGTGGTGCAACGCGATTGCCAGCAGCCAACGCCTTCTCAACGACAGCTAAGTTATTCGTGGTCTTTTCTAGCATCTTCGTCAGCCATTCTTTGCCGTGAAGAAGTTCGGCTCTGTATTGCTCCATTTCCTGACGAGATGGGCCTGCTGGTAGTGGCGCAACTGAGGATGGGGGTGGTGGAGCGTAATGGTTTGAGAGTGGAGTAGCGGTTAATTGAGCTGGGGTTGGAGCTGGTGAAACATGGTTAAGTGGCTTTAGGTTTGGGGATGTTGCGGAGGACGACATCGATGGCGGTGGTGGGAGCGAATGTCTCTGACCGGAATGCTGGGCGATCGTGTTGGAGAAGAGATGAGCGAGACCACCAGAAGACGACAAAGAGTGGTGATGACTCGAGTTAAGGGATGGTGAAGAAGTGTGGGATGGGGGCTGGGGGCTCTTGCTGAAGTGGCCATTGTCAAGAGAAAGTGGTGATGAGGCATGTTGTATTCTGGGTATACCTGAGGCTGACAGACCTGGAGAAGCACTGTTTGAGTGATGGTTCCTGATGGGTTGCTCCTCTTCAAAGTCTCGTCCATCAGCAGTAGAGCCCTCGTCTGTTGCTTTACGTTTCAGCTTGTTCGCGTCGGCGGACGGAAGATTGTAGACGGATGGAGGTACCGAGTCGTGATGGTGGTGCTGGTGCAGCGGATGATGATGCAGATCCATCGTACGACTGGGTGGTGATGGTCCTGTAGCAGAGACACGCTCAGCACCAGTTGGTGCAGAGGTGGAAACCGCACCATTGCTATGCGCAGCTTGGTGGTGTTGGACTGGATGAGGCTGGTGGTTCTGTTGCATGGGTAGAGCACGTCCAACAGAAATCAGCGCTTCAGCTGCAGCCTGATGAGCCTGTCAAAGATCAAGAAAATCGCAGTTAGCGTTGAAGGTTTACTTTTAAGGTTTGTTTGTGTCTGGAGGCGACGCACCATGTCGCCAGAGGGAGACGACGCGGCCGCTGATGCAGCTGCCCAAGGAGGCAGGCTGGGTCCTGGACTAGGATTTTCGTATTCATATCCATTCGTAGCAGGGTCTCTTGGGGCAGCAGGCACTCTCTTTCGTCGCTTGATGACCGTCTTTTTCATGGCGACGGGACGAGGTGAGCCGTGCAGTTTGAAATACAGTCCTGTGGGGATTTTTTTCAACAGGGGTTGAGTAAAGATCTGGAGTCAGTTCTTTTGTTCGACCATGTGTCAAGAACAACTAGAAAACGGACCACAGGCATTGCACTGATTTGAAAAACAGATACCGAAAAGGCGAGACGAACGACGGAGTTAAAAAAAGGCGTTTTGTCAGTCACACTTTTCCCAGCATGAGATGACAACGACGCGAACGAAATAGATAAAAGAGCATAAAACTCACAGTTGTATTCCCTTCAGCATCTCTTCTCCACAGCGGAGTGGTAGAGGTTCCACAGTTCACACAGCTGATAGCGCCTGGTGCGCTCACGATGGTTCCATTCGCACTTTGCTCCTCTTTCACTTCGACGATATGGTTGTTTTTCCTGTTGAAAGAACACGATATAAATGGTCTGAAGAAGGATGGCGAGAGGGCAACACACGTACACAGGGCAGCCCATACAGCCTTCGCTTCCACCTTGGCCATTGCATTCTCGACCGTTACAGGAGTGCTCAGCCGAGGATGAAATAGTTGTTGCTGGAGTAGGGGTCGCGCTGAGAGCCATACGTGGTGCTGGATTGGAAGGGGTTGAGACGACTGGGGGAGGCACTGAGTATGGGTTTGTAGCAGAGAACATGGGGAGGGCTTTGTCGACAGCGAAAAACGTTGATAAGATTACCAGCCCGATAGTAGAAAAAGGATTTCGAAAGGGAGGGTCAGCAGCCAAGCCAGTACAACAGAGATATCAACAGAAATAAAGGGAGTGAGCAGCCCAGCCGGGAGATGAGCAGGATACAGTTGACGAATCCCTCGTTTGGTTGGTGAAAAACGGCAGCAGGCTGTTCCACATGTACCGCCAGAGGGTGAAAAATTGGAAATCGACAGTACAGACGGGGAATACCTCGCTCAGAGTAGCAGCCAGGGCTGTCTTTTCAGTATTATACAGAGATCTGAGGGAGAAGGGGGAGACAGAAAGAGTAAAGCCAAAAAGGGGAGAAAGCGCTCCAGGTGGCCCTCTCCCGACGACCTTCCATTGTTTGCTGTAGAAACGTGGTGCCTTGGTGCATTCGCACAGATTCACGTCACTCACACACATGGGAACGATACTCACCTAGATAACAAATAGAAGATCCAGAGCAACAGAGTGCTTCGATTTATCGTTGGGGGGATCTTGACGGTCGAGAGATAAGCTGAGGCGTGATAAGTTTTCGCTGATTGGCCCAGCCAGGTGACTTGCGCTTCCCGATCGGGCGTTGATCTCCAGCGAAAAAGTTCCATGACAAAGAAAGTGGTACAGAATGAGATATATGCATATAGAGAGAGAGATGAGGACAGGAGACGACGATGAGAGAGAGGCAAGGAAAGGTGGGTAAGGAAAAGTTTGCGACCAAAATACGCCGCCGTAAGTTGGGGGAGCAAAAAGTGCAGATCTAGATATCAACCAAAGGCTTTGCAGTGAGGAGAGCTATACCACATCGAAACGATTGTAATCGTCAGATCCATCCAGCCATAAAGAATTGGGTTTCGAAAGGACCGAGCAAACAGTAAACGAAGATAGGATTTGTCAGCGCGGCCTTCTGACACAGATCAGCAAAAGAGGCAGCAGGAAAATCGCACCTTGAGCGTTCTCCTTTTCCTTGCCAGTGACTTGACCGGCCTCATCATCACCATGAGCTTTGAGAAAGGCTTCCACCTGCAACAAAAAAACAAACCACAGAGGTAGACCGTGTTAGTAAAAATTAACATTTGTCACACCACGCGCGCGCTCCAACAGATTGCCGCTGGCTAAAAGTGCTCGGCCACGTTGAATGGACGAGACTGGTTTTTGCGATAGAGAGAAAGAACAACACGAACCTCATCCATGATACCTTCGTTACCTTCATCATCATCCTCACCGTCGTCGTCGTCATCAGCTCCGACTTCGTCAATCGCAAAGCGCTGTCGTTCCATGACTGCCTCGTTCGCTCTTCTGACGATCTCCCTCTCTTCACGATCCTGTTGAGCTCTCTGACTGGAGGCAGTGGATAGCAGACTCGAAGAGTCATCTCCGTGGTGGGTCGATGGGTTGAGCAGACTCTCACGAGCTTTGGGTTCGGATAGGGTAGCGCTTTGCTTTCCGATGGAAGGCCGGTGGATGACCTGGTGTCGCCCAAAAAATTTGCCAACAGCATCTGCAGATCTGTTGAGAGTGCTGTTGGTATCTTCAGAGACGAGGCTGGTGATGCTTCCCCATAGGGACGACTTCCTCTGCTGAGTTTCTCGGAAGTTTGGAACGGGTTCGAGCATGAATGAGTTGGCCAGGTCGGACGAAAAGAACTCTTCCAGATTTTCATCAGAGAGGACGACCATTCGAAAGGTTGCAAGATTGAGGTAAGGTGCTGAGTGGTGGCCAGGTGTTGTGGTGGAGTCGGATCTGGAGCGCGAGTGAGCGGCTTCAGCTGCGTCGTCTTTGGTCTCGTCGTCCGTCGAAGCTTTAGAAGCACCAGTTATAGCATCACCAAATTCAAAGGCATTGAGCAAGAATTTGGAGACTGACGCCAAATAGAGATCACCCGGCTCGTTCCTGAACACGACTGCTCGGCCAAGGACTAGTTAGCGACAGGAGTCGGTTAGAAAAGCATGGTGCTGGCGAACTTACAAAGCAGAGACTCGGACAATTGAAGAACCTCATCCTTCGTCAAGCTTCCATCTAGGTTGTTATCGTGTAGCGAAAAGAACCACTCAATACTCTCCATCAACCCAGCACCCATGATGCCATCCAACCCGATGATGAGATCTTGAAGAGACAGAGCACCTTTGGCAGATCTATCCCAAGAGTAAAATATCCTGTCGATGAGCTCGTGTTCAGCTACCTTTCGATCCACACGTTCAAAGCCCAAGGTCACGGTGACTGTCTCCTCTCTAGCCCAGCTGACGATCTCACTCAAGAATATCCTGAATGCAGAAGAGATGTTTCGGGAGTTAGTGCAGGGTCTGTACTCGTAAAAAACATCAGAACACAAGTAGCTGCTAACTTACCTGAATGTTTTCAAGTCAATTCTGGTCTCAGCTCGACCATCATCAGCTGGTCCACCAGTCAGCGGCGGTGTAATCAAATTAGAAGGTGTGACAGCTCCGCTACCATTCTTGTTCCTCCGAGGCATCTCAGCAGCGCAGACAGCAGTGAAGAACTGGGATGATTATTGAAATCAGCGATGTGTTCTAATAAGTGAGTAGCGGTACTCACCTTGTCGTAGATGATGGAGATCTCGTCCTTGTCGAACTTTCCCACAGATTTTAAGTTACGCACGGCAGCTCGTTTCGAGAAAGATTCAATTTCATCAGCGATAGCGCTTCTGAACTTCTTTCGCTCCTGAGCGATGGTCTCTTCCGTGATGACGGAGAACTCTCTGAAGGCGACGACGAGGAGTTCTTGGAAGTTGGTGATAGCGCGGACGCGCGGGTCTTCGTGGTCTGGGTGAGCAGAATCTCCGATAGTAGCAAAGTAATTTCTCATCAGACTGTAGGTAGAAGAAGGAAATCAGTATGCGTCGATGCCGCCGTGGATCCAGGGTGAGAAATTCACCTGATGAACATGCCGTCATCTGTGACTTCTAGCAGAGCTTCGCCATTGATTTTCAAAATGGCTGTAAAGCAAACCGGAATATATCATTAGTGCAAAAAAGTTGAAACAAAAAAGATAACACTTACCAAGACCGATCTGAAAGAGCACCTTGGGGCCCATGGCCATGAAACAATCTACAACTCTGAACGCGAAGATCAACGGCATTGAGTTGATATACAAACTCAGGAACCAGCTAAAACGGAGAAATTATGAGATTATTTGCTGGAAAAGACTACGGAATTGTGGCCATCAACTCACGGCAGGGACGCGACGGAAAGCTGCACGTCGACGCTGGCGAAGTGAGTTTGAATCATTGGTAAGCATCTCGACACCAGTGATTCAAAGACACGTTGATCAAGAAGAGTTCCGTGCATGGACGGCCTGGACGTAATTGTTCAACGAAACGTCAACAGCCGAGAAGTGATCAGGAAGACGAAGGGCTTACGAGTAATATCCTGGCAAGAGTCGGTCACAGAGAACCTCCAACAGCCAAAAAGCTTGCTCTTCACTCATATAGCTATCGAGGTGGACATCAGGGCAGAATCAGCTTTGAGTTCAGGTTTCTACGTTTTCGCACTCACATCAAAATAGCGGCAACCAAGATATTCATTGCCTGACAGTAGCCCAATCTGATCAAGACAATAACCATTAGGTATCATTAAAGAAACCTACTATAAAATATGAGACAACTCACTCAGGATTTCTAAAGCTATAAGCAGTCAATACTCTCCTCAAAGCACCGATTCCTTCTTCACTCTGGAAACCCTTGTACTCAGGTAGACTTCTGTTCAGATCCTTCTCTATTTCCTCAGTTGCGGGAGTGACGACGCCCTTGTGAGTTGCCAATAAGTTTTGGTAAACACCCTTGTTTGCAAACCTCAAGTAGATGGATCCTGAAAGAACCTCCCATAGTTCACCACGCAGTCTGGAAGGAAGACCAACTTGTAAGAGTCGCTGAAAAGGGGGATATCTCAAGAGCGTGAGGGATCGACCATGGGCTATAGAGAGAAATCATTTCGTCGTCAGCTAGTCAACTAACGGTCGCTTCCCCCCAGCGTCGGTACGAATAAAACGAGAGTAAAACTGTGTTCAACTCACTTCTGAAATACTCTCTCCACAGCTTGATCTTGCTTCTCTCCCGAAGCTTACGGCTGTCACCCGGAAAACCAAACGTTTCACCTAGCCCCCGCGCATAAGTTCCTCTACCTTCACCACCGGGACCTCTCGCGTCACTCTCGCTTTCCACCGAGACAGGAAGCGCAGCTGCAACAGATTTGGAACCATCTTCATCTGTCGTCGTAGAGGAAGTTGCTACTGCGACCAGTTGGGCAGTTGGCACGGAGGCGGCTGGTGGATCTGCAGCGTCCCGCAGTGAGAGGAGGTATTCTGAATAGAGGCCGGAGAGGAATGGTTTGAGAAGTTTCATTTGTGGGAGTTGGGCTTTGAGGGCATCTCTTAAGAGAATACAAAAGTGTTCGGCTGTTGGCAACAGGGATGTGAGCTGGAGAATGATTCGAAGACCGTGCCAGAGTCCGACACCGAGAGCGAAAACCCTGACGGACGTAAAGGTGGAATTAGTAATCGAACATTAACTATTGGAAAGGCGACACAATTCTTACCCTGCTCTAGAGTTCAACCTTTCCACCCGACGAATACAGAACAAGGGGATCGTGAACCGCGCCGACCTGGATGAGAGAAGGCAAAGTCAATGATAGCAATGTCAGTAAGAAGCTCTAGTATATCTCTCGGGCTCAAAATATATCTTGAGGGATCAGGAGAGGATGCTGACCTTCTATCTAGGGAGAGAAAGCACAGAAAGGGAGGTAGGAGATGTAGCCGTCCAGCCTAGTAATCCGACGAGTAACCACGGTTTGTCAGTCATCCGAAGCTGTAGCCCACCTTTGAAACATTCTCTAAACATAAGTGGCTCTTATAGGCCGTATGGTGATGCAGGAAGGCACTTGTCTGACGGCGATGGAAAGCGGGATGCTCACATAGACTTCTGCCTTTCCTTCGACGCTGAGAACACAGTTGATCTCCATTCCCTTTGAGGACTCATCGATGAGATCAAACGGGATGGAAAAAAACTCCTTCTGGCTATCCTCCTTTGACGCTTCAGTGAAGGATCTGTTAATCCAAAAATCCAAGAAAAGCAAGTAAAGTTTGTGAGGGGTTCCGAATTGGGCAGAGAACGGGAGAGGATAGCAAGACGACATACCTCAGGTGAGAAGGTAATGACATGATGATCTCCTTGACAAGATGCTATCAAGGACGACGGGTGAAAGGAGGGTGGATAGGTTTGGATGTTGAAAAATAGAGGTGATGGACAGCAGGTAACTTTGGCGCAGCAGGCGGATTGCCTTTGTACCGCGACCAAGCTTTGGGCTCCTTCACAGCGCTTCAGCTGCAGGTCGTCGTGTGCATTGGGCGTAGCAGGACAGGACACTGAGTAGTACTGTCCTCACCATGCATCCGTACGTGTTGTTCACTTTCGTTTCCTTCGCTGGGACGTGTCGTTGACCTTTTCTGATCCTGGCAATACGAACCTCAGCTTTGCAGCTTCAGCTTCACCTGGAATGTTTCCGGACTGGGGGAAGGATGTCCCAAAGAAATCTCATTCTCCTTTGCCCTGTGAGGATGGCCCCGTTTCTCGTCACGTCGAATGCGCATGCTCGTCCGACCAGCCGGTATCTAAACAGTGCATTGACTTTTGTCCCTGCCTCCTCTTCAGTTGCTTCAACACTCCCTATGCTTGGTGCACCATTTGAAGAGCTCCTTCCTTCCAATGGAGGGAGGGAAAGCTCTCTGTTCGAAAGCAAGGAAAGCATTAGTCAGTCTTTCTCACACGCTGAGCGTTTACCTGCATGAACGCTGACTGAAACGATAAAACATCTCCAGATGAACCATCAACGTCAGCTTCGTTGATGCCTTCTCCGTTCATGCCATCCTCGCCCTTCGACAGGTCCATCAGTTTACCTCAGGCGCCAGCTCCAGACTTGGGAGGCTCACCTCTCATCAGATCAGCTGCGTCCTTTCAGCATCTCTCACCTGCCGCCAGTGCAAGAAGAAGCAGGCCTCCAGAGATCGACATTGGCAGACTCCCAGAGTCACCCAGATGGGCTCAAAGTTCGCCGATACCGAGTGGGAGCTCTTCCCTCTCGAGGAAATCTTCGAATTCGCACATAACACCTGAAGATATGGTCGAAGCTGCTGCAACGCAGGCTTTTGAGAAGGCTGATTTCAACATTGATCTCTCGTAAGTCCGCAACTACACCTCAGCGCAGCTCATCCTCCCTTCGAACTGCCTTTCTGCCCTTGCGCTTCTTCAGATCCATGCGTTTGGGATACGTCCCAATAAATATCAGTCAACTGAAGAATTTGACAGCATTAAGTAAAGTGCCCCTACCAGCGTCCCCGCCTTCTGCCCGACCACTTGGACGTCATTCTCCAGCAGAATCTCCTCGCACCCCCTCCATCGGGGCTATTACCTCAGGGCTGTCCCACACCCAGCTAACACCTCGATCTGGTATTGCATTCAACAGAATCATGTCAGCACCAGCATCCAGTTTTGCCAACCAACTGAATGGTTCTGTTTCACTCATTGCCTCACCAGCTGCTATTCCAAATCCAACACAATTGTTGCCATCTTTGGAGGTCTCAGAATCTCCCATTATTAGTAGCAAAGACGCTCATGCGACATTACCATCACCACACGTGACTTCTACAGGTGGTCTGCTGCCAAGTCCATCGTTTGGCGGTCGTTCATCTCCGTCGTCGCCATCGTCACCACCGAATCCGTCCAGAAGGATAATGGGACGATCAACTTCAGCTGCAGTCAAAGGTTCCCCAACGTTGAGCTCAAATACGCCTAGAGCGTCTAAAGCGTCCGGTGCTGCTGCGCTGCAGCTTAACTTGAAGGATAACAATCTGACAAAGCTTCCGTCGCAACTCTTCGAGGTTGTCAACCTAGTGTTCTTGTCTTTGCGTGAGTCTTCTGATACAACTCTCTTTTAAAGTCATTCCTGAAGTCATTTTTGTAGGTGGAAACTCCCTGAAAGAGATACCCTCTGCAATAGGATGTTTGGTCAATTTGGTCGAGTTAAATGTCGGCTTGAATGAACTGGTGAGTTGTCCTTCAAAGTTTCCTTGGCAGCAATGTTTAACCTTTCGATGATCCTTTCGCTCAGGAATTCTTACCATCATCGATCAGAAGCCTTACCAAGCTGAAGAACGTCATCCTAGCGCCAAATCCCTATTTGCCGTACCCAGAAAATCCAGTTGAATATCCAACTGGAAACATCCTTTCACCACTTGAAGTTTTGTTACCACAATCAGTACCGACGCTGTTTGAGCTAGTCATCCGTCGATTACTGTCCGCGCCCAGCTTCACCAGCTCTGCAGAGATCCAAAATATCTTCCATGAGTCTTGCTTCTCCTCACCCGAGCAGCTCATCGACTCGATTCCAGTTTTGGCCAGTAAACCGGAACTAGCGGAACGAATCCATTCCTACGCTTACTCGCTGTCGAAAGAGCTACCACCGACGTCACCTCGACTGAGCGCATCTCACGCGAGGAGCGACAATGCCGCCATCAACCCGTACTTCTCTGGAACGTGTCCCAGCAAAATCCACAACAACTTCCAGAGAGGGGTGTTTGTCACTTCGATGGTAGAGAGATATCAGTGGGTGAACGACATCCCCGGGAAAGATTCAGAGTTCTACCCTATCAAATGGAGTGGCTGTTCGATTGCTTGTTTAGAGTTTTTGGAGGTTGAGGAAGTGAACGACGGCTTTGACTTAGGAGGAGATGATTTTGAGATTTAAATCAGAAAAATGGTATAAGCTCTAGTAACACAAGCCCCGAGAAGGTGCCTCAGGTATCGTAAGGATGAAGAAAAACAAAGTCCCAGCATCAAAGATACATATCTATCACACCGCAAAACCCCCCGAGTACCCTCTATCTACAGAAGTCCCCTGGTCTCCCGTATCATGCTGTTGACCCCATATGTCTGTATTAAATGTCAGGGCGGCTTCGCGATTGGTATCTTCTAACTGATTTGGATATTGGGTAATGGTCGACGTTGAATCGGCATCCTTGTGGTCGAAGTCGGATCTATAAGGTGAGAGTGTTTGTTGTTGCTGCGAGTAAGGAAGGTATTGGTGATGATGTGGGGTGTCGAGGTCTTCGCTCAAAGAACCAAAGGAGGCAACTTGAAGAGGATAGAGACTGTCTGGGTTGCCTTCCAAGTCCCTCTCTGCCAGTTCCGCTGCTCGTCTTGCTTTCCCTCTAGGAACGCCAAGTTGACGTTTGAGATCCCCTCCAATCCATGCTTCCCGTACCAGCGTTTTGTCCGAAGGGAAATAGAGGGAGATGATGGAACTAAAGACGTACTGTAATGAAAATTATTGATAGTATTCAGCAGCTGGTACGTGGACAAACTAGATTGCAATCAAACTTACATGTGGGCCAACCGCAGCAACAGTAACAAACACGACAAGACCCCAGAAGTTGAAGGTTGAAAACAGAATCAAAGCTTCCTCGTTAAAGAAGTAAGTGTCAAACGCCTAATGTAAAAAAACGAGTGTCATCTAAGAACATTCTGTTCATTCTGCGACGAAGACACATACCGAGTAGATCGCGATCCATAAGAAGCAACAGAGGGAGGATACCACTATGATTACCCAAGTGATAACAGTCCAGTATTTGGAATTAAGACCGACGAAACAGTTGGCGGCGATGATTGTCGCTGCTGCGATAGTTGTACCCCTGGAGCAAGAATTGAACGTCAAAATCAGGCGTAACGATCGAGAAAAGGGTAAATCATACAAGTCGTATATTCCATCTGTATCGAGACCGTTCGATGACCAGCTTGTTCCTCCGTGATAAGCGAAGTAAGGAATGAAGAAGCATATCAAGGATTGATACAGTCCTGCGATGTAATTTTTCAGTCGAGAAGCGATAAAAAGGACACAAGATAATGACTAACCATCGAGCATGTACATGAAGAATTTGACACGAGTGTACTCTAGACCCTTGATACCACGTTCGTAGAGTCTAGGGAAAGCAAGAAGGGCAGTTTTGTTGACGTCCTGGTCGAAAGCCCCCATAATGATGACAGGCAACGAAGTGAAGACCAAGTTGAAGAGCAAAATGAACGTGTCTACAACGGAATACAATCAGTATTTCCTCGACGAGCGCGCTGTCTAAAGCAGGAGACTCACATTCAAACAAGTAAGTTGCTTCCCATTCGTTGAAGATGCAGTACCAAAACAGACAAAAGGTCCAAATGATGTTTTTGTAGAAGAAGTTGGCGTGCATTTCTGCGATTCGAACGTAACTCCAATGTCCGTGAACGAGCAAGAGCTTGGTCAAGAATCTGAACTGTCCAAATGCGTAATCTGCCGACATTGCAGCTTGAGAACCTTCATGACCATAGAGACTGTCAATTCCGAAGATAACCATTAGCAGTCTTTCTCGACGACATGACATCTGTAGGCGACTCACCCAATTCCAATGTGAGCGGCTTGAATCATTGAGACATCGTTGGCACCATCACCGATTGCTAATGTCATAGCACCAATGCCATCTTTGATCAAGAGAACAGTCTGTGCTTTTTGAGCAGGCTATCAAATGGCCACGCTCAGTCTCTGTCCTGACAGACCGATTGATGAATTAGAGGGACTTACAGATACTCTGCAGCAGACTACTGTTTCGCACTGAGTAGTTAGCGCCAGGAATAATTGCTTGACGGTGCTTTCCAAGATGAACCTGAGAGTATCGCCGTCTACAACAACGGCGAATTGTGTGTTGGCCTTGACGCCGTACGAAGATCGTTTCTGTCTCAACTCAGGTGGGCCGTTCGTTGAGGCCATCTATCGAGAAATATGTTGGGGGTTAAATTTTTGTAAGTCTCGTGACAGATTAGGTTAGGTTAGTAGTTTGACTGACCTTGTTCAGAGCTGCTTCGACCTGAGCTCGAGCACCATCTTCGTTCTCGGCGGACAAGATGAATATTTCCATCTCACTCGACAGCAGATTACAAGAGAAAGCTATAAATAATATATCTGTGTTAGTGACAGAATGAGTTCTGGGAGCTTGTACCAGAGACATACCAATTTCTATAGCCGTCTGCACCTTATCTCCAGTCAAGACCCACAGCTTGATTCCAGCTTGATGAAGAGTTTCAATAGTAGAAGGTACTCCTTCTTGGAGCTTGTCTTCAAGCGCAGTCGCGCCCAAAATAGTGAGACCATGTTCGATCACTTCAGCAACCTTTTCCATCTCCTCCTCTCGATCGACAATGGCGTTGGAAGCATCATCGTACTGGCGAGCCCAATTCTGGTACTCCTGCTCATCCAGGTACTTGTAGGAGATGAGAAGTGTTCTTAGACCAGCGTTGGCGAAAGTTTCCAAATCCTTCTGAGTAGTAGCCTTCAAAGCGGGATCGTGATCAGGACGCAAGCGTGCCATGACGATACTGTCGGCACCTTTACAATAGAGGATGATACGGCCTTCTGGACTTCGAACTATAACACTCATTCTTTTCCTCGTACTATTAAATTCAAGCATCTTGAGAGGGGTGTATCGCTCTGCTTGTCCAAGGACTTCAATATCGAGGTGATGGTTGTTTTTGTGAATAAAAGGGAATCCCATGTCACGAGCGGCGGCAACCAACGCAGCCTCTGCAGAGAAGAAAATATATCAGTGCTCTCCAGTACAAGTGGCTAGGGCGAGGGGGACTTACCATCTGGCGACTCAGCTTTGTAGTCAATAAAATGAGGTCGAGCTTCAGGATCAGGTTTATCAGCTAAGACTGAATGACAGATCGCCAGTGCACGGAAGAAGTTGATGAGTGCTTGTCGCTGAGGGTTATTTTGGTCCGAGAGATGGAGTGGAAGTTCAGGCGCGATACAGGTGAGCTTGTCATCCTGTAAGAACCGATTCTTCCATGCCTTCTTCATCCGGTCAAGCATCGTCACTTTAGAGGCTGCAAGCGTTATTTCCTGTTCCTCCATATCCATACCACCATCTCGGCCTTCTCGTTTGGCTGCTCCCAACATGGCTTCAGTGAATCCATCACCATAAGCGATACCAGAGACGGAGAACTTTTTGAACTCCATGACGTCTAGCAGAAATCATCACTGGTGAGTGAGCGTACTGTAGATAAGCGGAAAACGACGTTTACTTACTCTGTGTTAATGTTCCCGTCTTGTCAGAGAAGATGTACTCAATCTGACCTAGGTCATCAGAGATATCCCAAGTCTTCGGTACACAAGATACATCCAAAGGCTCGTAGTACATATCGACATCTTGAAAGATGAAGAACGCTTGAATCTGAAAGGGAAAGCAGTCATGACTCTCATTAGTCCCAGAACTGAAACAGGGAAAACGCGGAGGCAGATCACTTACCGTCTTCACCAATTCGATAGAGATGTACAGAGAAATTGGTACAATATTCTGGAAGACAATAAGCCCAGATCTAGAATGCCAAAATGCTATAGTCAGTCACAAAAAATAACATGGAAGTAGTCGCTTAAGTTACTCACACAAACATGACAATCGCATTGACAGCGTTACTCGAAGAGGGCCGCGTCCCATCTTCGTAATACGACTCACTTCTACCTGTGACTGTTTCTTCCCATCCATATACAGCTGCGACTGTGGCACAACAAACCATGAGGATGATAAAGTTGACAATGACGTTGAAATTGGTTTCCTTCTCGATCTTACTCCGTTTCGACTAAGAGAAGGCACAACAACAGTCCATCAGTACTAGTCGTAAGGAAGTTCAACCAAAGGATAGATTGACTCACAGGTGTTTCTCCTCCATTCATCATAATTTTTGTGTCCGCGCCAGTGAACAACACCAGCCCTATGACCCATTTACTATTCCTCAACGTACATCCCCTGAGAAGCAGCTCGTTGATACTGATTGGCTCCAGCTTCTCCTTCCACAGCTCATTAGCATCATCGGACAAATTCGACGACTGATACTTGAGCAAGCCAGTGTACGTGTACAGGTTGGCGTGGGGTGGTTCCGAATCCACCATGAAACGAGCGTGTTCAATGTCTTCTTCTTGGTTGATGGAGGAGGTAGATTTGAGCGCTTTCCGGACTTTGAGGTTCGTTTCTCCATCAAGATTTTTTGTTTCGACGTAGCACACGCCGTCGGGGTCCGAGGTCGAGAGGACAATTACATCCGCCGGGATCTGTTCGTTTTCTCGAAGAAGGACAACGTCTCCGACTTCAAGTTTTTTCCTGTCGGCATCCATTGTTGAGAATGTCAGCAAAATGGCTTCAATAGAGGCTGAGCAGCATGAGATGGTACTGACCATAAAGTTCGTTCCCATTTCGCTGTTCCAGCCGTCTGCTTATCCCAATTGACAACACCTGCCGACCTCCTCGACGTTGTTCTCGTCGCTGGTCCACCGCCCATGATGCTAGAGTCTAATGAATGGTTGGAATGATGGGTGCGATTGTTGTTGAGATATCGGAAGTCGGGATGATCTGAACCTATTGGGCCTGGGTAGAGTTCAGCTTCGGACCCGTTTACAGATACAACATCGTCAAGATGGTAGTCCCGTCGAGCGTCTCCGCTTGCGGAGGAAAAGGACTCGTCCAGCGCCTCAACGGCGTTCTCATCCCTGTCCATCTTCATCATGACAATCTCTTTCCCTTCCTTCGCCTCTTTCTCTCGCAGCTTCTTGACACCTTTCGAAATCTTTTCATGCGGGTTCTTGACGCCAATGATCTTCTCGAACGTCGTTCGGGGGTCATCAGGCTGGTTGACGTTCCTCCAGGATCCGAGCTTGGTCGCTGCCGAGTTGTTGACTTCTTCGTCCAACATCGCTCGTCGGTAATCTTCTATGCCGTCTTTGATTCCCGTGATACACAGAATCGCTACCAGGGGCAACATTGCAATCTGAGGGGTGGTGGCACCGAAGATGGAGAAGACTGTTGTTGATTCAGAACAAAAGAAGTCAGAAACCGTCTCATGTCCAATTTGAGGAAGAGACAATGATGAGATGTTACCTTGAAGGATAACCAGCAGTAAGAAGTACATGTTTGCCACCCTACAAACAGGAAAGCAGTCGGGGAAAAACATGCGTGAGTTCAATGAGGAACCACATGAACCAATAAACCAAGACGTCTAAAAACGTGTCGGCATACACTTACCTCCTGAACTGTTCCAGCAAGTTCTTTGGTAAGAAGGTCAAGATGGTGTATTTTGAGGTGCGGACTTTGTTTCGAACGTAGGTTACTACGGGGTCGCCCTTGTACATCTGATCGGGAGGTAATGGCTGCAATGCACGACAAGAAAGTCAAAAATACAATACTTGATGGTGAGAACGAAACCACGTAGCGAGATGTTACTCACCCAATTTACGTAGACCGTCCTCCTCTTCCCGCCTTTTATCTCAGCCTCGTCCTCCTTCTTTTCCTTCGCCGACCCATGAATACCAAACTCGACAGTAGAGTCATTGGTTTCAGAGAGTTCTGCTACACCCGTTAACGAAGTCGTCGACTTGGAGGACTTTCGCTGATCTTTCCGCTTCGTATTCCTGCCACCTCTGCTGATGGACAGAAATTTCCTCCGACGGTGCTGTCGTTCTTCGTTCGCAGTCGCTAGTTCGATTGTCGAAGCTAGAATTTCCACATTTCAGAAGCCATGAAGAAAAAGGTAACAATAGAGCGTTAGCTTGGCTCTCGTATGAACAAGGTCAATGCAGTTTCTTGGCTGAGTAAACGAAACGAACCTGCTGTGCGCACCGTCCGCTGCAAGAGACGAGACGAGACGACATCTGGTCAGTTACGCGCGTAAATCGATAAATGCCAATGAGAGCAAGCTTACCAGTCTGAGCTCTGGATCGATAGAATCGTCCATGTCCCCTTCGGGAGACATCGCGAACGGGTCATGTCGCGGCTGTTCCTGCTTCTGGTCCTGGCTCAGTTGACCTCGTTTCTTTGGACTGAACATGGCGATCTGAGACGAATGGTGAGTCAAAGGACTTCAAAGTGAGAAAGACGTGTTGGTTTTTGACAGTTGTCCCAGGTGAGGAAATAGGATAGGAGAGCTGCCTGTACTGTACGACGCCCCTCGGCGGAACCAAGGACGCAGGTGAAACGAGCTGCTGGACTGGAGTCGATGGTTGCTGTACCGCTAATCCAAGGTAACCCCCAGCTGCCAGATAGGCTCCTGCTTTGAGAATTTACGCGTTTTTCCCAAGCTCAAGATGATTGTCGTTGGCTGCCAGGCTCGAAAAAAGTTGGCGGGTGCCGGCTGCGTGGGATTTCTCCCTTTGACCGAACAGCAGCAAAGGTGTACGTATCGCGTTGCTGACTCAAATTTTCAGCAAACAGGAAAGATTTCTATCAGCTTATGGAAAGAGAATCTTGACTTCTTGTACTAGGAAAGCAGGCTGATGATGCTGTCAGAGGCACAGCGTCTGCGTAGTGCTCCTGCAAACCGCCAACACAAGCGAGATCCAAAGTGAAAGCCATGAGCAGCAAACGAGCTGCTTCACCAGACAATGCTGTTGCGGGGCCATCAACACAGCCTACAAAGAGACCCAGGCAGGCCCCCATCCCACCATCAAGCCAGTCAGTTCTGGACTCATTCCTGTCGCTGGAAGGCAGCGCCTCCTCGAAACAGGGTCAGCGACAGGGCGAGGAGGAGGAGAATCTCGTCTGCTGGAGTGACGCTGTATTAGCAGAAGACTCTATCTTTATGTGAGTTCGAAGAATTTGCAATGAGGGCGTAAGACTCTGACGGAGTTATGCTGCCCACCCAAAAGTTCCACGGCAGTTCCGATCACCTCTTCATCAAATCTGCATATAAGAACTCTCTTAAATACTCATTTCCATCCACCAAAACACCCATCTTTGCCTTCTGTCGTCCTCAAGCAGAAACTAGACCCACAGCATCGAATGTACGCCTGGAGGTTCATCAAGCTCAAAGATAGAAAGAGCGGAGCTGATCCAGACGATTTTGAGGTGGTAGAAGGTCAGGAAGATGACGGTGAGCGGTTGTGATAGGCACTTTTGTTTTGAGTGGTGATTTTGAGCTAAATATGGTTGGGACTTGTGTAGGCGAGAAATGGGGATCAGATCGACTCATGAAGATACTAAAAGACGCTGGAGCTACGGATGTTCTACTAGGTGAGAACGGATTCTCATGTTATTCTGTGATTTGTTGAATACTGACGTCGCTCCGTTCGACGATGAACCAGTCTGCTGCAGGTTCGTTTCTAAACGTCATTCATCGAAACGAAACCTTCGATTAACGCGCTTTCTACGATCTTGAATCCCGTAGATGGTTCGGTGGTACACTTCTAGGACCTATCAGATTCCAGCATATCGAGAATACAGGTCCGTCATTTCTCATGTCTCATCGCGCGCCATCGTCGGCGCTAACCTCTCCTTTTCATCCAACGACAGCCAAAATAGCCATCAAGGCACATTGTCGCAAAACAGATCTCTTGCCCTATGTTCAAGAACTCAAAGCTCGTGACTGGAAAATCAACTCACTTCGCGCGACGCTCGCTGAACTAACTCCACCACCACCTCCGTCCGAAATAAACGACGACGAACATTTCTCTGAAGCAAACGCGCCTAAGGAGGTCAAGAAGGTTGCTTATGACTTTGACAAACTAGATGTTGAGAAAGCAAAGAGGCTCATTGTGGCTCGTTCAAAGACAATTGAGATGATCGAGAAGAAGGTTGCTTCAGCTGCTGCCGGTACAGAACACTCAGAGGAGTGACGTTTCACAAAATCAATCATCTTCTGTAACTGGTCAAATTGAATTGAATTTCGTTCTTGATGCGTGGATGTGACGGCGTGGCATAGAAAGGAGTAACGAGGAAGCCATTCGCTCTTGTTTTGAGTTCGCGGATGCAACCCCGCTTTTGTCGCGGAAGGTCGTCCCCCAAAAAACTTCGACTCGACGTCCCGTTTTTCCTGCCCTTTAACGCTGTATTCATTGCATTATGTCCATTCACGGCAATTCAGCCAGCACCAACTGCAAAACCTGAAGCTTCAGGAGGAGGAAAAACGAAATTTTGGGTGCGAAAATGTGATTGACTATTTGTGGCGAAACGTTTCCGAGACAAAAGTTGTCGAGCCGCAACAGCTTGAGCAGAGCTTCCGCTACTATGACCGGCTTCGAGTGAGCACCCATGTTTTCCTTTCTCGTTCTTACAAGCAGGGGAGGATCACCATAAAGTTTGTGAGTCCTCTCTTTTCCTCCCAACCACATCCCAAGACCTCAGGCGAACGATGTCGCCCTTTAGATCTCACAGCCAGCAGCACCAGAGGACAGCACAGGCACCTTCAGCATCGTCAGCAGCAGATCGTCCCATTCTGGCTCAAGTATCGACTCTGAAGGACGCCCTACCCGAGTTGGACCTGGGGAGACCTCAGTCCTGGCTCGAGACAGCTCTCAAGCTCACAGAAGTCGGCGTTTCTCCAAACCCACAGAGCTTCATTCCAGTTGAAGACCAGAAGTCTCAGATTGATTCAGAGGAAGGAGCAGACGATACTGTGAGTTTCACACGTTCCGTTTTTCTTGTTCTTGAGCTCGCTCTTCCTCTCCACCGGGTCTGTGCTCAACCAACATTTTCTCTGGTGAACAGGATTTCTCCCCTGGAAGAGAAAGGAAGCAGTCGTATCCAACTCCGTACTTGCGTGCTTCTCTCTCCCAAGCATCAGGAGAATCCAGCCTTCCAGCATCAACCTACACTCCACCAGCGACAGCAACCCGTTCCCTCTCCAAAGCTGCCTCTTCTTCCAGTCTCTCTTCTCAATATTCGGTACAGACCACTCAAACGGGATTCGCTCGGAGACCTTCCGCCCCTGCTGCTCTCACGAACGCTTCAGCGCCTGATCTCCCATCAACAGCACACACACTCGTTTCCACTGCGAAGCCACCACCTCCAGTACCATCCCAGCTTAACATCCACCACTACATGCCCAAGCCAGCTGGTGCTCCTCTGACAATCACCACCAAGTCAACTGCTGCTGCTGCTGCCAAAGCCGTTGCTTCTACAACGGCTCCATCGCTCTCGCTTCCAACGACAACGCCGACTCTGCCATCAATCCGTACCTTCCGGTCGAGATTCTCCATCTCCGGTGCATCAAACAAGTCTGTCGGCAGCATCCATAGCAATCACCAACCTGTACCACCTGTCCCTGTACTACAACCTAAGGTGGTTGCGCCTGTTCCACCAGCGCCAGCCAACCCAACTGCGGCTGCCATGGGTCGCAGCTCCAGCACGAGCAGTGTCTTCGGCACCGTTGCCAGCGTTATGGGTCGAAGTAACAGCTCTGCAGGTATGGGTCGCACTGCCTCTGCTACAGGCATCTATTCACCTTCGCCCATCGTCCATCAACACGCTGCGAAGAGAGAGAGTGTCTCTGGCACGAGCTGGGCTAGCGTTCTTCTCAACCGCCCAAAGACTCCAAAGGAAGAGGAGAAAAAGCCATCTTTCACCATGCCTTGGAAACACGATGCTTTACCTGCTCCTTACAAGGTTATCACAGTCGACATGATCCAGAAGGTCGAGGAGGCCAAGCCAAACGTAATGGTCCTCAATCAATCAAAAGGTAAGTTATTGCTGACTACGTAGTGTCTATTGTCATGTGCCCTGACCCCCATCCTCTTCAGATGTCACTCCTCAACCTACCAATACAAATTCCATCGCTATCAAACCACAATCCATCGCAGACGAGTTGGGGACTTCCCCTATCTCCGCCGCCGTTCCAGCACCATCTCGCCCTGTTCGCAGTTCTCTTCGTCAGACTCCTTCCAGCAGCTCTGTTCCTCGACCAGCACTATCTGTCCAGCCGCAACGACCGCAGGCTGTTCAAGAGAATCCCGAAGAACAACAGATGATGTCTCGAGCTGCAGCTGCTGCTGCCGCCAAACGATCTGATTCCATGAGTTCTGAGCGTTTCGACTCTGGTGAAGATTCTTCCTCGTTGGCTTCCCGGAGATCGTCACCACTCTTCTCGGGTCATCAAAGCAGCTTCTCTTCATCCACCTCATCTCACTCTCGATCCTCCTCTGACATGCACCACTCCAGCGCCGACGCCAAATATCTCAAGGAGAAGTTTACACTTGAGAAAGATGTCCTGCTCTCTGCGCTTGCCGTCTCACGAACCAGAGTCGCCGAATTGGAGTCCAAGCTATTGGAGAAAGACCATCAACTGGAGTATGAGAGGAGGTTGGTGTTGAGGCTCAAAGAGGCTTTGAAATCTCGCGGTGTCATTGCTCCATCTCTCAATGGATCTCAACCAAAGGCTTCAACCACAATGACTGAAGCCAAAATGTATTCCAAGATCATGAGGGGGGAGAAAGAGCTGCACGACAGCATGAGCTTTGGGTCGAGTGAAGAAGCTTTGAATGCTTTCATCACAGGTGGTCCAATGGGAAAGAGGATGCCTTCTTCTTCCATCTCTCAAATCAGAAGTAACCCAGCCACTAGCCACAGCAATCAGAACGGTCGTTCCTCCGTCGCATCCACCACTTCCACCTATCGCACAAGCACCTCGAGATTCTCTGCCACGTTAGATCGTGATCCAAACGCTACCCCAAGAACCTCAGATCAGCAAAACTACTCAACTCCAAGAACCCCACAGGGCTCTAGGATCCCACGACTCTCGAATGGCCCATCCTCCCGCCCTACGACTCCTCATCACGACAAGGGCCATCCCCAGATGTCCACGGTGCGACCAAAGTCAGGGTCGACCGCATCGTTCTACTCTGATCGTGACTCGGACGACTCAATCACCCATACGACCATGCCAGATAGCCCATCGGCTTTCAACAAGCAGACCAAGCGGTTCGCGACTGTCGTTGAAGGAGGTCACAACACCAAAGGGCTGAACTTCCTCCAGTCTGAACCCGTCTTGAGGAAGAAAGGCAGCTCGAGGAGCTTTGATGGTGGTGCATGGAGTGATGCCGACGATGCTTTGAGCTACAGAGATGACGAGGAGAGTGATACAGAGGAAGCGCAGTGGTCGTTAAAGTTAAAGCCAGAGGACGAGAGACGTGAGTTTGAGTCTTGCTTTCGTCTCCCATCTTTGCACGTTTCACTGACAGCATTTCCGTTTATTTATTTTCTAGACTTGAGAATTTAGACACCTTTGTAATACACAATCATTAACCTGTATCCCTTTCTCAACCTTTTTGCGTATTTCCCACATTGAACATTCCACTAGTATTTGTACGTAATCTATTTTGAACCAGCTTGTCTTGGTGAATATTTAATCTTCATTCTATCATATTCACCATATTCACCATTATGTTCTCGACGAAAGCGCAGCGTGTCTAGAAGATACTCCATCCCACTTTCTTCCTCTCCTCCTCTTGACGCTTCACTAGCGCCGCCTCCGTCGCAGCATAGTAAGACTCTAACAAGACTGCGTCCGACTCGTGTAGCCTTGGAAAAGGTAAGTCAGTAATGTGATCGTCTATAAGGCTCCAACCAGATAGCACAACAGTCTGACCCACCTCGACAACTCATTGCGGAACTCTCGGTCTCTGATCATCTGATTGACCCATTCTTCAGGTGTGCTTCTCAGCCATACTTCGTTTCCATCTTCGGAGACCATCACTGGGGGTTCAAACGGACCCACAATCACACCGCCTTCACCTGTTCAAAGGCGCCAACGCAAATCAGCCGCTACACCTCGCGTTGGAAGCATGAGCATGATCTTTGTACGGAAAGTCTGCTTACCATACATCTCTCTATGAGGAATGTCACCGCCTCTTCCAAACGTGACATATCCGTGAGGGTGGTAATATGAGTATATTATCAACCCACCACACGAAACCAAGGGAAATAGAGCCTGAAGGGCGACGAATTAAGCAGCAAAACAGAAGTCGGTATGGAGATCATGAAAGAATATAGGATAGAACTGGTAACTTACCCAAGTCCAGAATGCCGGAATAGCGTACTTCTTATGATGCCACCATTTCCTCCCAAATCGGCTTGTATCCTCCAGTGCCGGAATCAAAGACCAATTCCTCCTTGGGAACTTCGAAGGGAAAAACAAAGAGTTGTTGAGTTCTTCTTCATCCAAGGGTAGATAAGCTTCTCGAGGATCTAGTGGTGACTGCTTGACGGGTCGGATTTTTTCAAGCTTGGTTCGTGCTAGGGAATGGGATATCGCCTTGAGAAACTCTGGTGATGGGTTTGCTTCTTCTTGGCCAGGTCGGCTGGTTGAATCGCTAGGCTGCCACCCTTGCCGCACCTGTGGGCTGGAAGGTGTGTTACTTGAGAGCAGTTTTGCAAGGACAGACGAAGGCTGCTCGGGCTGTCCTAGTTCAATCAATCTATCTCTTTGTGATGGAATAGATTTGGTATTACGTAGAGCCTCATTGGATGTTGATTGCCCTTCCGGCTCTATTGATGGCTGGTGGAATGAGTCTTGCGGTGGAAGAGGTGGGGAAGCTGAGGAAGAGGCAGCTCTTTGTCGAAGCCCAGCGTAGGGATACTGCCTTGATATCAGCTGGACATACGTATATATATATATTCAAGAGGGTAATTGAACACTGTGTCAGTATTTATTACACGCAGGGAGTGAACAGGGGCATTGGACTACAGATGAGACTCACGCTAGACTTCATTGCTTTGCAGGTCGACCCTATATAGGCTTGCCGCAGAGACATGATGTCAGCTCTTCAGAGATCGAGTAGTGATGTCGATTCAAAAGATTTAACGAATTTGAAGAAAAGTTTGGTTACAGGAAGATCCTCGAAACGCGCGCACAGGGTCTCCAGATGAAATTCTCTTGCCGATGGGGTGTATCTTCGTCCTAAGCTCAGTCAAATCATCATTCCCATAGCAGCTATAGTACTACATCCTACGAGAAAACCTTTCAGTGGCATGCAATGCAGCTACTTCATTAATTCGCCGCCGTTGTGCTGGGAAGACATCAAGAGAGTGTCAGACTCCAATCTTTGAAGAGCCCAAGTGAGTTTCTCATACAGCTTCAGCGTTGAAGTATATCATTGCTAGAAGCAGGCAGCACTGTGCATCATACGAATATTCATTCAGAAATTGATCAGCCTACGCTCTTCGCCACGGCATGCAGTCCTTGCTACTCACTACCAACCCAACGTATGCTATCGGGACGCATTTGAGGAGATCGACAATCATCTATATTGCAGTCGTTGGAGGCTATGAGTGGGAGTTGGGGATGTGCATTGAATAGAAGTTGGAGGCTAAATAAATATGCTTCGCCTGTAAACCGCGAAGACGACGGAAGATGTCAAGAGACCAGCAGTATCTGCGCATGGTAGTACATGGGTCACGATGGAAAGCAAGTAAGGTGAAGGAGATTTTCGTGGTTTATCTAAAGCTTGAGTCAATTTTAACAATGGGTGGCAGTATGCATTGTTTTCATTAATGTACAAATGTAGCTTTTGATTTTTAGTGCGAAGCAGCATCTTCATCTTCACCAGGAACAACATCAATCTATAAATTCAGAAAGATGATTGAAGTCAGTGGATGTGACCAAGATTGGTGAATGTACCTATCGAAACACATTACTCACGACGTCAATCTCCTCCAAAGCCTCCTTGATAATTGCTATTGACTTGCGCAAATCAGATTCTTCAATAACGAGAGGAGGAGCAAATCGGATAATGTTGACGTGTGTTGGTTTCGCGAGCTGGAACGATGTTCGATTTTCAGCGACAAGAAACAGCCAAAAGAATCGTCGAAACATCGACGTGACTCACCAATCCTTTACTTTTCAAAAGCAAACACAATTGCCAAGCTGTTCTACCCTTTGTACTGGCATTTTCCTCAAATACAACGGCGTTCAGCAAACCACGTCCTCTGACTTCCTTGACCAGAGGAGACTTGATTGCCCTAACTCCTTCTCTGAAGATTTCACCGAGAGCTTGGGCCTTGTCAACGAGTTTTTCCTCAACTAGAACGTCGAGAGCAGCTGTTGCGACGGCACAGGCCAGTGGGTTGCCACCATATGTAGAACCGTGTTCCTGTTTTCACACAGAATTGCGATGGGTACTTAGCGGACGGGGAAATTTGAAAGTGAAAGGCAGGCACTCACTCCAGGCTTGATACAGAGCATAATTTCTTTGCTGGACATAATACAGGATACAGGGTAGACTGTAAAGAGAGGAGGTCGACGAGTTAGAAAATTCTCTTCTCGTGAAGATCACTGTTGACTTACCACCACCACTGAGAGCTTTTCCTAGACAGACAATATCTGGCTTGACATTATCCCACTCACAGCACAGCCTATGGATCAATATAAGCCTCAGTATTATAAACTTTGTTGAGACCGTGACACGCGCTACTGACATTTTACCAGTTCTCGCAAAGCCGGTCTGAACCTCGTCGCAGATAAGGAGGATATTGTACTGTTTACACAGAGCAGAGATTTTCGCAAGGTAACCATCATCAGGAACGAAGATTCTGTTTCAACAAGGATTCTCGTCAGCGAAACGGGAGACATGCAGGAAATGTAAACAAGCACTCAAACAGTGCAAACTCACCCAGCTTCACCCTGGATAGGCTCAATAATGAAAGCAGCAATGTTTGCATGATGAGTCTTGAAAGCAGTTTCGACATCCTGAACGTTGTTGTATCTGATTTGAGAACCGCTTGGGCAGATAGAACCAATTCCCTCCAAGAAGGGTCCAAAGCCATCTTTAGACTCTGGATCGGTAGAAAGTGAGATCGCACCAAATGTTCGACCGTGGAAGTTACCTTAAAATGAGAATGAGAATGTCAGACTATCAGCAGCACAACGTTTTCGGTGGCTCGCAGTTGCAAGCGCGTTTAGCATGATGCGGATCGAACACACCTTCAGCACACAGGATGATGGCCTTTCCATCTGGAATCTTTTTCTTTTCGTATCCCCACTTCCTAGCCAGTTTCAGAGCAGTCTCAACAGCTTCAGCACCGGTGTTCATTGGGAGTACCATCTATCCACATAGAAAAGACCGTTTTTTAGGTTAGCCACCAGGGTCGCCAATAAAAAGCAGGATTGGGTGAAGGCGATCATCGAATGGAGAATATAACAAGCAAGACTTACATCGAATCCCAGCAGCTCAGTAATCTTCTTTGAGAACGGACCAAGCGAGGAGTTATAGAAAGCTCTAGATGAAAGCGTTAACTTTTGAGCTTGCTCAACCAAAGCGCCGACAATCTTAGGATGACAATGGCCTTGGTTGACAGCTCTAAAAATCATAACAATACCATATGCAAGCAAAAGCAGCGGGCGTGAGTTTCGGGAAAATGGAAAAGAATAGAAATCTGGGGAAAGAAAAACGCTCACGAGTAGGCACTCAGCATATCGATGTATTCCTTTCCTTCTGGGTCCCATACTTTGGCACCCAATGCTCTGTCAAAGCAGATTGGGAGAGGGTGGTAATTGTGAGCAGAGTACTAGTTTGTTGGGGCAAAGAACACGAGATCAGCTGGCTGGAGTTTCAACCTCTGAAATCTCTCCCAAACTCACTTCGTGCTCCATTCCCATGATTTGGGCTGAAGAGTAAGTCGTAGCAGTCATTTCGATAGTTAAGTGCGCGTGAGGTCAAGTGTTTCGGTGGATTGAAGTCGTCGCTGGATGGAAACCAAGATCAAGTGGAAAAGTCAGGTCCTGAAACACAGCCGAGTCAAACTCGGCTGCCTTTTGGTGTGTTTCCCATCAGGAGCGTTCACCGCCAACCGGGACAGATGGAAAAGAAGTTAGACTTGACTTGGAACACTGGAAGATATCTTCAGACTCTCCAGAACATAGAGTAATATGGTTTCGACCTTTTTTTGACAAAATCAAAACAACACTTTCTCCAAGATTTTTCTCGAAAATGGAAATTGATCAACAACTTCAAATAACTAAGCCAAGAATCAAGTAGGACAAAGGTATAAGAAGTAAAGGGTAGTAAAGTGCAATGTTTGTAGATAAAGGTGGGGGAGGTCGGCGTGAAGAATAATGCTATGCGTGGGCATTCAAATGTGCAATTGGTCGTTCAGGTGGTCATGATATTATTGATGCTTGAGCAAAATTGCTCTTGTCGTTAGTGGTGGACGGCAAGAAGTGTTCGATGTCATGGCTACCATCAGATTCCGACGAGCCCTCGTCAGGCGTGAGCGGTGGGCACATGAAAGGAACAGAGAGGGATGATAGCTGATAGCTCGGCAAGATGGGGGAAGAGAAGGTGTTGTCCGGTGTCGAATGCCCTGAAACAGAGGCGAAAGAAAGTGATGGAAGCTCAAGGGAGACAGGGAACCCGTCACCAAATGACACTTTTGTGGTAGGAAAGTGAAGACCGCTGTAGGAGTCGATGGATAAGCATGAAAGTGTTGATGTGGATGAGCTGTTGGTGGTACTGGACGTGAATGAGAGTGAACGCCCCCATGGTTCCTCCGAAGCTGAGCTCTCTCCACTCTCCATACCCAAAGGACTCGAGCAAATGTTCAAACTCAGTCCTTCACGAGGTGAGCTTTCATCGTCTGTGGTAGGAGCTGAATTGTCGTCCCCAAGACAGGAGAGCAACATGAGTTTGTGCTTGAGAGGGAGGCACTGGGCCTGAGACTGAAGCCACTGAAGACGACGTTGAGTGCAAGGCGAGGGGGGAGGGGAAGCTGAGGTGGGTAACGGTGAGGTTGATAGTGCTAAAGGAGCCAGAAGTTAGAACCATGCACACTAAGAACACAACTGTAGCTCAGAGAGTCTCACCTTCTGCTGTGTCACCGTGCTCGCCTGCTTCCTCTTCGTTCTCCTCCTCTTCTTGACCGACAAAGCCGCTATCATCCTCCTCCTCCTCTTCGCCTTCGCTCTCGTTTCCATCGAGATGGTCATCAAGGAAGCTGTCTATCGCCTCCCATTTGTCTGAATACTCCTGGAAGTCGTCTTCCTCGAGATTCAATGCGGCGATTCGGGAGCGTCTCGATCCACTTCGGCCGCCCTTGGAAGCTTTGATCTTCTTTGAATACTGCTTCGATGCTGGAGATGTTTTTAGGGTTTTCACTGGGCTGGTCGATAAGGGAGATGGGGTGTAGTCCTCATAGCAACGGTCGCCTCTGGCTGGAAGGAAACAGGAGCGTTCTTCTATTGTTGGAGGAGTGATCGGTGATCTGTCATACTCGAGCACGGACCAAGTATTAAAGACGGACTGTGTGGATGGAAGAGAAAATTCTGCGTCAGAAGAGGCATACAAAAAAAAAAGGGCACCACGCGGCAGGTGGGAAAACCGTAATGACGGCGGTTTGATCGATCCGCGTCTTTCCTGTTTGGGGATTGTCTGGAACCCTCCCCCCAAAAACCAGGGTTGCTGCCCCAATGCGAAGGGAAGGAAACAGATGGATAAAACGACACTTACAGCAAAGAGATTTGGTGATTTGATAGGGCAAGCAAAGTGCACACTCTTTTTGGGTCTCGATTCTGGCGAACAGGACCTCTGACAGGAGGGCGGCATCTTTACGAACAGAGAAAATTGGGTGTCGTTGGACAAGATGGTTGTTGGAATGAAATGAGGGGATTAGTAAGATGAAGACTGAAGCGTCTGAATCTGGCTGATTCTGTGGGAAAAGAAGGGGCAAGTTTGTTATTCAGTACGATGCGGTGTATAAACCTGACAAATTGGAGTGCGCACCTTCTGTTTCTTTTCTTCTCAGCCTTGGAAGCCGTCTGCTCAACTGGTTTTCTGTGTTATTGATTCATCTTCGATGGCCTGGTATGAGCTGGGGGTGCTGGCAACTTCTGCGATTCGTACAGTCACGGTTCTTCTCACTCGACGTCGCTGACCAAACAGATTTCTCGACCCTCGCACAGCCTGGCCTCTCCTTCACGCACTAGAACTCTGGCGTTGCTTCGATGTGATTGATAGCTGATTCGTATGTGAGCTGGTGTCTTTTGGTGTCTGTTTGATTTGGTGCTGACCTGTCCGTGTTTGAAGCTAGAGACTGCAAGGTTTTGCCCCCCTGAGCCACAAGCTTTATGTATTTTGACGCTTTTTGGCCGCTTTTTCTAGCGCAACCTGGTGATGTAATGGCGGATAAAGACCACACTTAGACCGTCCTAACTACTCTGGGGAGATTCCCTCCATAAACAGGACAGGAGACAGTTAGCGTTCTCTAGCAGTGGCGATACAGTTTTGAGGCATTTTGCGATTGGCTGCAAGGTTTTTAAACTCCCAAAAAACAACAGCGAGTGTGTCGCAAACGACTCATCTATCTAAAAGAGGTCCATCCACATGTATGTTATCGTGTGACCTTGTGAGGAAAAAACACCCTTTTTATTGAAGTGTGCAAGCTCATACTTCTGAATAGATAATGCGGCACCCTCGCTATTCGTCGTCCTCCCACGTCTGATCATCCTCCACTCTTTCAGTAACCACAGTGTTGTTCATCACTACAGGCGCAGGAGATATGGAAGTTGAAGCAGTTGCTTGTTGCGGAACGAAAGCCGTTGTTTCTGGCCGTAATCTCGAAAACGGGTAGGATGACGATGACGGCCTGCCAGCAACCTGGGCTCCAGAAGCAGTGGTAGCTGGAACCGTTGTTGATTTGGGTGAAGCTACGGAGGTAGGTGTTTGGACCGGGGTGACAAGCGATGCCCAGGGCGTTGGGCGAGTAGGCATCGGCGCAGCGACAGTTGTCGACACTGCTGGAGAGGTAGTTTTCAGAACTGACTTTCTAACTTCAGGTTTCTTCAATGATGACGTGGTTGCTGATATGGTGAGTGCCGATGAGAGCAACGGGTGAGGAATACGAGTGTCAATTCTTCGTCGTATTTGAATTGACCTCTTTGGCTCTTGGTCGACCAACTGGGTGTCTAATCGATAGATTTCCGCAAGAGCAAGCACAAACTCTCGTCTTGTTGGGTGCATCGTTGGCAAAATATGAGACGCTTTGGCACCAGAAACGAAGCTGAGGGAAACCAGATAGTCAGGAATTGGTCAATTGCATAGCACAATCTTTAGACAAACTTACTCGTTGAAAGCCTTCTCAACAAGCCCAACAAAACCGCCCATTGTTCGAGCTGTAGCAAGTAATTCGGGGGAATATGATGCTGCTGTTCTATCCACCCTGTCTGCCGAGATTCCCAGCGCCATGGCAAGACGCTCATTCCTCTTTGCCCTCTCACACTCAGAAGAGCAGGGGAGAGAGGTCGATGAAGCTGAGACTGGATTGGAGGTTGAGTACCCACAAGGGACGACTTGAGAGATTCTACCGCACTGACACGTTCGTCTGACCGATGTTGCACAAGGCTTCTCCTCATTGCAAGCGGAAGGAGCGTGACATTTCTCTTGGTCAGGATGATGGCAGCCCTTTCGAAGTTTACCGCAGGGTTTATTGCATTCCTCATGCTCTCCAGGCGGGTGACAGGGCTGATCAACATGGAGGAGGAGTAAGATAGGCGGTACAAAATAGCCAAATGAACGTCACTTACAAGCTCGCATCTATGACCACCACAAGCCAGCAATTCTCCGCAGGCAGAACCGCAGGAAACTCTTTCTTGAGAGCATCGAACGTTCTTAACTACGTGTTTTCCGCAAGCACATGTCTGGAGTGCAATCAAAATATTCAGAGTGAGCATGGACAACAGTGCAAAAGTAGCCAATCTGGGCTCTCACCTTTTCAACCAAAAAGACACAAGGAGGACATGACTCTGACTCATGACATCCGTGTGCAACCTTTGGATGGCCACAAGGAGGCGGTCTTCGTGTGCAAGGGTAGCTGCAAGAGATGACTGTACCACAAGCTACAGGAGGCTGAATGATCGTCCTGCCGCAATTGCA
Organism: Krasilnikovozyma curviuscula; assembly: GCA_014825775.1. Lineage (NCBI taxonomy): Eukaryota > Fungi > Basidiomycota > Tremellomycetes > Cystofilobasidiales > Mrakiaceae > Krasilnikovozyma > Krasilnikovozyma curviuscula. The sequence continues at coordinate 18,122 of MVAQ01000119.1, read as the reverse complement.
AGAGAGTTCCTCATACGAAGCCTGAAGACAGCGACGGCAAGGTCCCCTGTGGTCTGGGAGTTCGCAGAAGTGGTTTCCACAAGCCAACGGTTTCCCACACGTCAGAGAGCACATGTGGAACTCTGAAGTCTCGTCGAAGTCGTCCGGGCCAATTCCTCTAGCCTTTTTTTTCTGTTTACTAGCTTCCCAGGAGAGTGGACAGCACTGAACAATGAAAAGCAGCTCATCGTCAGTTGAGATCTAAAAACGAGCATTATCTCACAATCACTTACGATTCGAGCGCACTCATGTCTCCTACAATTTCTCAAAGCTCTGCAAACTCTCTCGCATCGGACCTCAGATTGACCAGCACCCTCTTCCTTCTTTCTGACCCAGCATTCCCTCACCACTTTCGACTCTCCACACCTACATAGAAGGACCACTTCTTTGTCGCACGGCGGGCAAGGCCCGTCGTGACAGGTCCTTGAGCAAAGATGGTCGCATCCATCTAGTCGTTTCGAACAGATGGAGCCACATTTGGGAACTCGGTCTTGACAGCTTAGACGAGGTGGACCAGGCAATTCTGAGAGCGAATGTTGACCACAGGGGCAAAAATTCACCAATTCAGGAGAGAATGGACATTTTTGAGGAACATGCGAATGTGGATGGCATCCCTAAAAAGAAGAGACAACCTTTGGCTTCCAGAACACTGCAAGACGAAAAACATCACAGGAGAGACTCACCTCTTCGCATAAATGAATTCCACAATCGTAAGGCTTGGAACAAGTGTTCTTACATTTCCAACTGCCAATCCACTTCTCACCATCCACATTTTCACACACCACCTCAGACAACCTTCCTTCACCACAGCTGCCGATCTTCACCTCCCTTCCGCACCAGCACCGTTTTTCTTCCATCACACCACATTGACCACAAGCACCACCGTGACAACTATCCATGCAGAAGTGTGAGGTATGGCCACATGAGAGTGGCTTTCCGCACACATCTCCGCAGGACAGATCTGACAAAGATGTGATATCTTCGTCCAGGGGACGCTGAGAGCACCTCATCGACAAAAGTTTACCATGAGACCCGCATTGGAGGGTAACTACAATTGCGCACGGTGGGCAAGGTCCAGGGTGGCAGTTGAGGGGGCATGGATGTTGACAGTTGGATCGAGATCTGGCGCAATTTCCGTCGTGAGAATGAGGAGTGTTGAGCTGATTCGGTTTCGGGTTGTCAACTGCACCGCAGAAACAGCTGTATGCTAATGGTATTGCAGTTCTCTTCTTCCTGCAGTTTGGGCACACCCACTCAGGTATCTCTTTTCCTTTGACAGATGAGGTAGACCAATCTCGAATGCAGTGAAGGTGGAAAAGACCCCAACAGCCGCCGCTGTCCTGGTTGTTGGATGCTATTCCATCTTCTGATCCATTTCCAGCTTCGAAACAGATGTGTTGGTTCGGCGTACAAGTCCAGATCTTTTGCGTAGGGAAGATTGATGAAAAGCATACCGGGCAGTCTGGACTGTGGAGAGAAAAACGAAGTTGGTTAGTATCAAGGCCAAGTCATACTGTAACAAACTGTTGACTTACAATGGAGGTGTGGAAACAGCATAGATCAAGCGAGTTGCCAAATCATCATCGTCACTGGGCTTGGAGAGCTTAGGACGGTCTAGCTTCTTTTGCGTTGGCGCTGAAGTTGGGGTTTGATTGGGAGCAGATTCAGTGAGCTGGGATCTGAAGTTTGAACGTCTTGAAGACTGATTGGAGTGCTGTTCCTGGAGTTGAGGGTGAGAATGGGCGTTCGGAGCTGGTACCGTTCCCACGACGCCATGACCTCCTCTCCCTCGTCCTGCCCCACCTCTCCCGCCCCTCCCTCGACCACGTCCTTCATTTCTAGTGGCTGAGGAAGCTCTACTAGAACTCGACCCGACGGTACCATCGCTGATGACTAAAGCGTCGGTACTTGCAACGATGCTGTTGTCTCCTCCAGCTGACCTACCACCTTTTCTGCCAGCTCTCGAGGCATCACCCGTTCCAAGCCTTGGTAATTTAGGTCCATTGTGTTTTTTCTTGTTGCTGCTACGCTGAGATCCTGAGCTGCCGTTGCTGTTGGTGACAGCTGTGGGAGCCAGTACTGACGTCGAAGGGAACGCTATTTCCCCTGCTCCTCCTGAGCTCTCTGCTGGCATGAAATTCTGTATGAGCCAAAGATTAGTGAGCTGTTCTGTGAATAAGATTGGCTGAAAAAAATTGGGATGGTGAAGTGTGGTTTAAGTAGCACATCTAGTCACTGAAGCAGGGTTGATTTTTGCTCGTCCGAGCCGAAGATTTTTCCAGCAACTCTGACTCAGCAAGCTTGCGATTCAATCTTATTGCAAGTACAACAAAAAGAATAATATACGTGTTCTGCTAATTATCCTACCTCTATCGAACTCGGTGGATTCGCCGCTTGAGGAGTTGGTCTGGGTTGAGGTGCGGGCGTGCCAGCCTTAGAGCCAGGAGGTCCGGTCTTGGGCATAGAGAAGCCCAATGCTTGGAGAGTTTTGAGTGGAAACTTTGTTTTACAAGTCGAGCAGACCGGAAGGGGTTTACTAAAGAAATGTCGTCAGGGTAAAACTGACCGATCGCAGGCGCACTTGGAGGGAGACCCACCAGAAAATAGATAGGCACACAGAACAGACATATCCCACATCCACAATATTTTTATGACAGAAACAAGCAGCTCTGAAGTCGACTCTATCTTGAGAGGGAAGTACTACCAATGTTCGTAGGGACCTGTTTGGTAAGAAACTCATCTGATAATGACAAGCTGTAATTAGCTCTAATCCCAGACTGAAAGATGTAAAATATTCTCACCATCAGATATTGAAGTAGGGAGGCTCTCTTCTGAGCTCGCAAGTAAATTCCTCCTGTCAAGTGAGACGCCTGTTGCAAGAAGATAGTGTCACTCCCTGCTACCTTCAAAACGTCCACAATGGTGCGCTACGGGACCCAAACAGCAATCAGTAAGGGAAAGGACCAGAACTTGAGAACAACAACTCTACCCACTCCCTTTTGTGCCGAGAAGATGCAGTTCATCAGACTGACATATTGATTCGATGACTCGTTGCTAGCACTGATGATTAAGATTCGAGCGTTCGCTGCTGTCGCTTCACTGTTGGCACCACTGTTGTTCATTGAGCCATCCGCTGCGGTTCCCGTGATCGACCCTGGTTGAAGAGACGCATGGTGAAGTCGATTGATAAAGGCAAGTGCTTTTGCGAACGGGGGAACGAGAGACGTTGGTCCTGCCAAGCGTGATTTCTCATCAGTCTCAGCCTACCACTATAAGTACACCACGTCAAGCGATGATGAGATACTTACCACTATCAATCTCTAATTTCTTATTCCCTTTCGAGATGTTTCCCTCTGGATTAACATCTTCCATCGAATCTCCGTTCGCCTCTGATAACTTCTCTCCTATTTTGACAGAAGCCATCATCTCTTGCACACCTTTAGAGATCGCATCATTCATTATTTTGAAGGGCTGGTACATGTTAGGGTCCCAGCGCTGAATAGGCACCTCCTCATCTAGAAGACTGATTGGTGTTGGTGCTGAAAGTGGTGCGTGAGAAGAGTATAGCAACGCGCTGAACCCAGCACAAAGTCAAGGATTGAGTGAGTAGTGCAACTTCTGAGGGATGTAGAGACTGGCCTACCTGTTGTTCGAGTGAGCTCCGTAGACTACCAGTCCGTTTGAAGAATTCAAGCTCAGGTGAGCGTTCAGGAACACCAAAAGCTGATCCAGCATTTTGGACAAAGACAGAGCTTCACCCCATCCATCATCATCGTTCTCAGCATCATTCCAAGCAAAAGGATTGAGATCGATTATCACAGCCAGCAGCCTGCCAGTAAAAGTCAGAAATAGCGACGCTGATCAAACGGCAAAGAAAGCTCACGAGGGCTGCTGAGATTCTCCATCCATCACCAATTTAGTCAAACTAGTACAAGCTCATCCACCTTCTAGTGCTTGAAAAAAAATAGAGGAAATTTTGGTATTTGAGGTAGCAAGCAAGGTAATGGTCAGAGTCTGCCTTCGAACGAGCAACCCCGCAGCCTTGTCGATTTCGATGTTCCCCAGGCTACTGGTCGGTGTCATTATTTCTGTATCGGGAAATGTAATCATCTCGCTGGCCCTGTAGGTTTATATGCCATTGTTACACGACACAACCATTTTGTCGCTCACATCGTCTTTCGCTAACACGGATCATATATTGTAGCATCGTCCAGAAGCTCGCTCACTCCAAGCTTGCCGAAGCCAAAGAAACATCGTCTGGTTCAACCTACATCAACAGCGACACGTCAAGCGAAAGGACCGGATTGCTGGGAGGGGCAAGGCCGGACGACCAGGGCCATCATGAAACGAATTACCTCAAGTCCAAGTTCTGGTGGATGGGAATTTGCTTAATGTCGATTGGAGAAACGGGAAACTTCATTGCCGTTGAGTTAATTGTCTTTCTTTTTTCTAAGCTACCGCGTGGTCGGTTGATATCCGTACAAGGAGCTGATATGCGGCGTGTGGCTTGACAGTATGCCTTCGCTGTGAGTATCTCAAACGAACTGGTCATTTTTCAAATAACATTAAGCTAACGATGCCATTTGGTTGCTGTAGCCACCGTCTGTCATCTCACCACTCGGGGCTGTTGCTTTGGCGTCCAATACCATCTTGTCCCCACTCATCCTTCATGAGAAGTTCGCACGAACAGATATCCTCGGTTAGTTGTTTTGAATGGGATTTTGAGCTTGTTACTATTGCATCGATGATGATGCTGACCGCAACTCACGGTACAGGTGTGATCGCTGCAGTCGTAGGTGCTGTCACGATCGTAATAGCTTCTAAACCAAGCGAAGACACTATCAACCCTGAAACACTACTAAGACTTCTTTCAGCAACATCTTTCATTGTCTACAGCGTGGTTACGGTTGTGATTATTGTGGTGTTGACCGCTGTGTGTGAACTGCCTGTCACCTCCCAAATTGCCAATCGATATGCACTCTTCCCACTGCTTCTCACGTCAATGCTTGGGGGATACACAGTGCTCAGTACCAAAGCAGTCGCCTCGCTACTGACCAGTCGAGACTTCATGGAGCCGGTGCTGTGGGTGGCACTAGGTGTGCTGGCGGTTACAGCCTTCGGGCAGATAAGGTACCTCAACAAGGCACTTCAAGAACATGACTCCAAAGTGGGTGTATTTTTATTCAGACGGATTTAAGTCCTGTTACTTATTCAACTCTGTTACAAATAAATTCGACTCTGCGTCTCATCAGATTGTCGTCCCCAGTAAAGTGCCCTCGATTGTACGATATCATGATTCCCTAATTGACATTGTTACCTTTTTTAAAATAGCTCAATTCGTCTGCTTCTCTACCGCATCGATAGTTGGCTCAGGTGTACTGTACAGAGATTTTGATAACGTGTCCTTGTCAAGAGCTTTCAACTTTATGTTCGGACTGTGCTTTACCTTCTTTGCAGTGTATCTGTGCGTTTTCTTATCCTAGCGCTTTAGATTGGGGATAACACCTGATCTTGGTCTCTTCTTTGTAGGCTTACCTTCCAATCTCAATCTACGGAAGAGATCTCAGAGCAAGATGTTGGCGCTCAAACTCCACAAAGCCACCAAAACGAACCGACTTCCTCGACACCGAGCATTGTTGTCTCAGACTCGACTCCCATTAAAGGAATTAAAGTGTTGAGACCAAATCGATTGGCGAGGAGTCCCTCTCGAGGGATTTCCTCAGGTTTGATTCTGTTAACAGCCGGAGAAAGAAACAATCTCTCGAGGTCCCCTAAGTTCTCCCTCATATCCCCGAGGCACAATGGTGACGACAGTGGTTCAGTTTAAATATAATTCACAGCTTATGACATATTTTGTAACCATATGAACCCCCCTTCATGAACGAATACCCTAATCATCATCTAACTCAATTATGTCGAGCCCATCGTCCTCAATAATGATGGGTTTATAGAGATCAACGGCATCATCTAACCTGGTTTTCTTCGCAGGATTGATCTCCTCCAAGTCATCGTCGTCTTCTAACGGTCTCTTGACACCAACGATCGTCGGTGCAGATTCTTCTGTTGTGGATTGAGGAGGAGGTGGAGGTGTCTCGACAGTGTGGAAAGGAATCAAAGGGAATATCGGAAGGATATAAGGAAGTGATTCACTGTAATCGGATGGCCTGTGATTGAAAGAAACGGAAGTCAGAGAGGAACAGGCCACCAAGAGGAGAAGATCTGGACGAACAATCCACAGATTGAAAACACAACCGTATCTCGAGCTTCACCCGCATCCGTCTCGTCCACAACAGTCAGCCATTTATTTCCAGTGACCCCCAGAGCATCCAGAGTCTTGGCCGTATTGTCATCGCTGTCATCCTCATCAACATCAGGGTCGTATAGGATCCTCTGACCCTCATATACAGTCAGCTCCACATCCTTTCCATATCCCAAGCCATTCTCACTCCGAACGAGATCATTCACGAATGATCCCAAGGTCAGCCTCGACGTGTCGCACTGTAAGGAAATGTAGGTATCTCGGCATGTACCGCATTTTGGGTTGGGTCCTGGCAAGGGAAATGTCTGGATAGGAAGAGCGAGTCTTCCCTGCATGAAGACATCCCTTCCTGAATTCCTATCGTTGAGAACTTTGATGGCTTGGAAGACAATGAGAGCAGCGGTGACGGCGTTTGTAGTCGCAATCGCCGGAATGATGTTACCGGCCATTTCTGGAATGAGGAAATTGAGTCAGTATACAAGATAACCCATTGAGAGAAGAGGTAAATTTATCACCTTTCACTTCAAAACGGGTCTTCTTTTCGATGTCATAGGCGATCGCCCGTAAGTTTGCGGTTGCAGTGACAAAGTCGAGGGTATCGTCGTCGTCCTTGTCGAAAGAAAGGATGATGTCGGGATTGGATTTAGCGCGAGCAGCAAGTTTATTGCAACTGGAGATCAAAGATGTTGCAGGTGTCAGAATCAGCTGAAGTACAGTGATGAAAACAGAAGTGAACGTACCTGGTTTCAAACAGTTCCAGGTTGTCTTTAAGTGTTAATTCCTTTTGATCTTTGAGGTTCGTTTTCGTTGATGACTTAGAAGACGTGCCATTCGACGCTGAGGCTGCAGTTTTCTTCTTCTTTGAAGGTGGTAGGTTAAAAGTGTCATTCTTGATCTGGTCCCAGTCCATCGGTGTGGGCTTCACCCTACCAGGAACCTTCCACATGTCGTCCATGGAGAGAAGTCTATTGATGTCTGCGTTGAAAATCTGCGTAGGTGATGAGGAGCATACTTAGGAATCATTTGCACACGATAAGTAAAGACAGTCCTACCTTCTGAAACGCTTTCTTTGCTCCATCAGGCTCACTCAAGGCCTTTTTCACTTCCTTGAACGCACTAGCTTCCTTTTTCAAATTCTCTATTTCAGCGGCTGTTGAGATAGATAAATGAGCAATGTCAGTTGAGACTTGCCTCCCAAGGAGAGATTTGAACGAAGACACCAACCATTTTCACCGTCCGCTTTAGCTTTCTCTAGCTCAACGTTGTTATCGGTTTCATCGTCTTCTCCAAATAGTTGACTAAGATAGATGGATGAGTATTTCATGCACAGTACACAAGCTTTTGGCGACTTACGTGAATAGGTATGATTTGGCCCAGACGATACAGTGAATAGGTGTGCTTGGAGTAGAACGAATGGTACAAACTGGGAATGTTGTTGGAACAGGTTTAGGGTGACAGTCGTAACATTGTGAAAGACCCTGAGTCGAGGAGTATTATCAGCTGCGAATGAAAGTGGTGGGAACTAGGATGAAGGTGCGTACTTTGATCATTGGCTGGACTTGTCCAAGGTAGCCAGCAGTTCCAGACTCAATGATTGGTACGCCTGCAGCGATGCAAAGTCTGCTTAGGTATCTTCTAGCATCTGGGGCCAAGGAATAGTTGGAAGCAGTTGTGAGCTACCCACTGGACGAGGAGAAACCACAAGACGAACGTACCCATGTTGTCCAAAGCTCCGAACACCATACTAAAGGACTCCATCCACTTGACATCAAACTCCTGGTCCTTGATGTTGGCGTGTCGAGCATCGATTTCACATCTAGGGTTGAACTGCAAAGCGGTTGCTCGCGCTACTACAGCCTTTGGTTTTGAGATATCAGGTTTTGAGAACAGGAATTGTCTATTAAGATTCGAAAGATCGATAGTATCAAGATCAACCTGTCGGACGACGGTCTGTTAGTTGACTTCCTATTTTTATTAGAGGAAGGAGGTGTAAAGAAACGAACGATAGTAATCTTTTCAAATCCGACCAAGACGAGGTTCTTGAGCAATTCAGAGCCAATACCTCCTGCTCCAACAATGAGAATTCTTGTGTTCTTCAGTCTTTCGTGTGCAGCATGTCCGAGGATCGAAGCAGCTAACGAATCGAAGAGAGGATCAAAACATTGCAACAATTGCAAAAGCAGAGGTCATTAATCTCTTTAGAGTGGAATAATCTTACCATTCGAGTATCTGCCTTCAGCTGGCATTGTAGAATTAGGTGCAAACTGTGGCCAGTTTAAGATCAGGTCCAACCTCCGTCGCGCTGACTTTCGGCACCACCACTTGAAAGTGGCGAGCTAGTCGTGCAACACTTTGATGGGCATTGTTTTCGAGCGATCGAAAAAAGAGTGAGATGTCTCCGTGACCATTGCTTGCGATTGGGTCTCAGCTTCTGTTCAAAACTAACAAGATAGATAGTAGTAGATCAGGAGCTAAGTACCAAGGGGTCGTTTCAGGATGAAGATTATCGTCAAGGTCATAAAGAAGAGTATCTACATTTTTTTCTGGATATGGGTCATTATAAAACGTAAGGTGGGGTGATCAGTGATGTTTGGTACGAAGGAGGGGCAAGGATCCAACCATCTTCCGAATCGTCGGTGGTTCCAGAGACCATTCTACCCCTGGTTTCACCCTCAACACCTGTTGGCTCGAGGTAGAGTTCTCTCCAGCTTCGTCTATGCCTGGCGCCTTCAGGTTCATTCACTGAGCCAATTGCGATCGGGATCATGATGGACCTGACCTTCCCTGGGAAACGAGCCGAGAACTCTTTCCTTGAAGGACCGTGTGATGTTCCGTTCGCTAAGGGCGTTGACCACTGGCCCCAGGATGGGATATCGTAGTGAAGCGCTTGTAGGTGTGGGAGGATGGATTGAGAAGAGAAGCCGACTTCCAACGAAATGAAGAATCTAGAGCTGCAGTGGGTGTGAATACCGCTGCTGGATGTATCGGTAGGGTCTGGTGAGACAGTGAGAGATGTGGTGAACCCTTTTGTCCACGGTTGACTGCCAAGACCGAACCCAACTGGTAGGTCCAAGTCTGGGAGGATGGTTTGTGATTTGTCTGAGCACCCAACCCAGCCCCATCGGGAGACTATTTCCTCCTCGTTGATCATCCCTCTGTCTTCATCAGCTGCTGTAGGAGCGCTCATCGACGCGAAGACATGCTCTCTTCGAACAATAACGGCTCTAATGTAAAGTTCGCAAGGTGGTGCGTTTGCTGGTGGGAGGATATTGAGGGAAAGTGGAATTTTGGAGGATGGGGAGAATGTTGTAGTTGGAAGTGAAGGGACGACTGTCCATGTCTGCTTCGTGTCATCCTTGGTTGATCCTGGTCGAGTGAAATGGGAGAGCGTGCGGCCAGCCGAAGCCAGCTTGTCCATCCAACCGTCAGAGGAGAAAGTAGGAGTCGATATTGATGATGTAATGATAGTATGAGACAAAACTGGAAGTTCTGGTGCAGGAGTTGGAAGAGTGGTGGGAAGAAGCGAAAAGGAACGGCAGTCCTCAACAAGAACTTGTCGCTCTCCTTCAACTTCAGGGTTGTCGATGGTGAGGATCACTTCAAGTTGGTATGAGATTGAGAAACTGGTGTTGAGGGAGAATGATGGTGGGAGCTTGGGATGAGTTGGGACTTGAACGGTGAGCGGTAGCCTGGAAAATGTAAACAAAAACAAATAGGTTTGGGTTAGCTCAACTGTAGTCAATGAACCAGCTGATAAAGGCATGGGAAATAGACTCACGTATATTTTCCACCTGGAAGACCATGAGCAGGGTCCTTCCTTCCCTTCTTCTTCCTCTCACTGAGCCTCTCGTATGCCGTCGTGGCGTCCTTGCGCCATAACTTCAAACCCTCCTCTAAGCTGACACCGACGTTGATCAAAGGCCGAGGTTCTGCATTTTCCAAACCTAGAGAGCCTATCAGTGACATGGTGAGCTGAGGGTTAAGGGCGAGAGGCAAGGAGGTGTAGCGGGGGAGTTCGAACAGGAGCGTGGTTGGGATGGTTTGGCCAGGATAAAAAGCTGGTGGAATAGCATCTTCGTTTTCTTCACTACAGAAGACTACTCGTAATTTCGGCTGACCTAGTGGGAAGTTGCCGTCTGCGAAGAACACGAGTTGCGAATAAGGAGGGGAGAGAAGGGGAGAAAATAATCCAGAGAAGAAAAAAACGCCCAGAGAACCGAACATTAATTCTTAATTCTGCGAAGGCAAACAAGAACGATGGAACACAACGTACCTTTAGCGGAGCTCTCTTCGCCTGAGGACTCAGCTTCATTGTCGGGTACGACAGTCGAGCCTCTTCTTTTACCACCTTCTGCTAGGCAAGCGTTGTCCGGCGCCGCACGACTGGTCGAAGGGGGGCATTCCTGGGCAAGGGTCTTTGAGAGCGTTCGGCGGTGGTGGTGGTGGGATTGAGAAGAGACAGTTCGCTTGTGGGCTGTCGAGTTGGGTGTCGTCGTCGTCGGTGTCGTTGGGAGGGATGTCTGGCGGGAGGATGGGCTGAGAGGCGAAGACAGATCGACGAGGGATTCCATGCCTTTTATGTTAAGAGAGGAGAGGCCAGCACAGAAAGAGAGAGATATAGATGACCAGAGATGGATAGGATAGACAAGGAGGAAAGAGGAAGGCAATACAGTTGAAGGTTGGCCATCAAAGGGAGAGCGGGCAGCCAACACGGAGCTAACTGTAGCTCGGAAAAAAACGAATGGAGGCAACACCCTATTTTCTTACTTCGACAGACAAAGAGAGAAAAGGGAAGCTTATCGACGTTTCACCAGCGTTCCCTTTCGACTCCTGTCACTGAGCGATGCTATCACGACGCCACGCGCGGACGTGAAACACACCCCTCCCCGGGGTTTCATTCGTTTTTCCGCCTCTCTGCTGCTGCCCTGCGCTGCTGCTGCTGCTACCACACAGGCGATTGTTCCAGCGGCCGAGCACAAATTAGATCACAAACATCATCATGCTGCCGGTCACCGTGCCCTCGTCATATCTCAAGGGTCGTGCAGAAGTGCGCTTTGCGCAATCGACGACATTTCTTGCCTCGCTGGCTGTCACGACTCCCGTTCGACCAATCGGCTGTTTTCCGAAAGGGCTGTAAAATTAACACAAAGAAAAAAAAATGACATCCTTTCATTAAACGACAAAGTACCTCAGTCCCGCCATTGTATAGACGTCGTAAATGAAAATATTCTGCCCACGCGTCAAAGTGCCTCATTTGGCTTGGTTTGTTAACCAGACGTCAAGACGAAAAGCCTTTGAGTGAGGAAAGAACTGGATGCAACTATGTATGTATTCTCTGTGAAAAGAAAGTCCGTCTAGTCAGTCAATACATGACTTCACCTGTCCAAGACGCGATTCGCTGCCACAACATACCTTAGTGACTGGACGACAGTCGAAAAGGGACACCACGCTGTCTAGGTGCATTATGAGAGCCGGTCTCACATGAGCCACTGGCTGAGGCAGTCACGGTGACAGTCACAACGGAGACAGTTGAGGAGGCGGCGTCGCTGGATGATGAAGATGCTGAAGTTGATTTATCGCTGTGGTTTTCGGCGAGAGCCACGACAGGTGCAACATTTCTGGCCACTGCTGAAGAGGAGGCTGAGGCAGAAGCGACTGTAGCTGAAGATGCAATAGTGGAAGATGTAGCTGCGCTGGCGGCGACCGAAGAAGCGGCGGAGGTCGTTGCGTTGATGGTTGTGGAAGCTGTGGTTGTACCTTCAAGCATGCCAGCGACGTAATTGAAGTTGTAGGTAGTGATGGTGTTATCAATTTGAACTGGGCCAGTACCAGACAAGACGGTGGATCCATCACGCGTGAGAGAGAAAGATTGCGATCCCGTACTGAAGCCTTCCAAAGTGAATTCGTTGAGACCAGCTGACCCAGAGAATGTCTTTGAGGTTGAACCAGAAGTGATCGTGACTGTTCCCGCTGAAGCGAGGAGGGCAACAACATAAACGTTATCGGAACTGCAGAGAACGGAAGAACGGTTAGTGGAATGCTGTCAGAGACCGCACGCGCTACGCATCACTCACCTCCAGCTTGAATCAGTGGGCAGACCCAAACTATCATCACTAGCAACAGCAGTATTGGAGTGGGGACGGTACCAGTAGAATAGCTGGTCTGTAGTGACAGTCGGTTCAGAGCCGGTCTTGTACCACTCAATGAAGTACTTTGAAAGTGTCAGCATCGAGCTATGATCCATGTTGTCGGACGCCGAGACCCAAGTTGTGTCTGATGGGAAACCATCATTGGAAGATGGTGTCATCATGTAGTGTGATTCGCCAAAGTCGTTTCTTTCGGAAGAATTGTGTTCAGATAGGTCGAGTTTAAGAAATGCGCTGCTTTACTCACAGGGTCAACAACTCGACAAAGTCGGGGTCAAGTTGATCAGACATCATTTGCTTCCATCTCGTGGTGAACATGAAGTCATCAGAGTTATAAATGAAATTCTTGGAACTGTAGTGAGTGAAGAACCATGGCGACACCTTTGTGAATGAAAACCAGCCCGTAAGTCTTGAGAACGAGAACTATCCTAGAGGCTCAAGAACTCACACAAGCCATATAAGTCTTGTCATTGGCCAAAGCATCGGTTTGGAAAGTGACATCGATCGCATCTGTTACTGCTGCGTCAGTAGTTGGCCCTGTGTCAACAGAGACAGACAGTAGGTCAGCTCAAAACGTAAAGAGGAGGGTAAAGGGGAAGGCAAGAGGAGCAATGGACATACAAGCTAACCATGAGGAGATTCCATCAACTACCGAGTTGTCAGAAACCGCAGTAGCAGCGTTTAGTCCAGTCCACACCTGCCAGATACGTGGGGGGAGAAGACAAGTGATGAGATCGCCGACACCACACAGGGGGAAGGAGTGGGAAAGGAAAACTAACTGGCACGAAAAATATGTCGATTCCTTTAGCAGTCAAAGGAGCAATTACGTACGTTTCCCAGCCGAGCTGCAGAGTCGAAGCGCCAAAGAACACGGTCTCGCCAGAGAAAGTCGAGACGAACGGTCTCGAGTCAACGAGGTACTGCGCTGAGTTTGAAGCGTACTCTTCAACATAGGAAACGATAGTATCCGCGGTAGTGATGATTGACATGTCGACTGAAAGCAGAAAAGAAAACCAGAAAGTAAAAAGTCAGCGCGCATGCGCAGCAAGTCACAACAAAGCGCGTCTTTATCATCGCGAAAGGGGAGGAATCAAGTACGCACAGCTGATGAACATCTTGAGGGAACTGCTTTGAGCAGCCGTATAAGCAAGAGCCACCTATGAAAGAGAGGTTATAGATGAAGACCATCAATCCGAACAAAAAGACGCGTTTGTTCGCACGCGTGGCAGAGATTGCGCAGTAAAAATGTTAATTGTGTATTCTACCGCAGGGTAGGAAAGGAAAATGAATACATGCCTGTGTTGGTTCCCAAGAGTCCAATCCAATGTTGAGAGCTGGTACACAGAAAGAAAAATAGAGTGTGTCAGGTTGCGATCGTGACTGAAAGATTGTCGAGTCAGGCGCTATGACGGTAACTTACCAATCGCATCGATGCCAGCATCGGACGCAGTAGTCACAACTCTGGACCAGTCAGATGCTTTAGATTTTACAAAAGGTCAGAGGTAGAGCGAGGCGAGGGAATGGCGTCAGTCTTACAAGTGTAGCTGTAGCAATTTCCTGACAATGTGAAGTGGAAACTAGCATCAACAATGGCTCAATGACGACGACTGAGATCAGATTGTACATACCAACAATCATATGTGCAAACACGCCTTTTGTACCTGAGCCGGTTCCTCGTTTGGAAGGGTTGGCCTGTGCTGATGTACTGCGAGCATGGTGAGAGGACTTGAAACCCCTACCTGAACGATGGCCAGGCAAGTTACGTTGGTTGAGAGTAGTAGCTGAGGCAGGAATTACGAGGAGGTAGGATGAGATGATGAGGCAAACCAAGGTAAGGAAGAGGGAAGCTGGTGCCATTGGAATCATAGAGGGAGATAAAGGAAAGAGTAATGGATAATGAGAGTGGAGCGATGATATCGTTGGCCTGAACGAGAGATAGTTTTCCTGTCAAAGGAAAGAAAGAAGAAGAGAGAAGGAGTGAAGGGTGGCTGTCGGGAGAGAAGAGAGGGGCGATCAATCGAGACGTCGGAGAAAATCCACAGATTAAACGCAGTCAAAGTCAGTTTGTCGTGGCAAGTCGATTCATCTCAGCCAATGTGGAGAGGGAAAACAAAAACGTACAGAGAATTCAAGATTAAGATGGAGGAAGGGGCGAATTGAATGTTTAGAATGGGAAGCTTTTTATATGAAAGAGTGTTAGGTAGTGACGCAACGCAGGCGCGGACTGCGCTAACCATTTCCATCCCAAACCCACTCGAACTCTCTACAGACTGGCTCAACTGCGAGCTACACGACCCCTATACACACTCCCCTCAAAGACGTATGTCCTCCTTGTCGCTGTCATCGTCTTCGTCGCTCACTCGACGGAGGGCCCTCACCGTCACCAACCCAATTGCGAGCCCTCTCGCCCAACAGGAGGCCGTCTTTGCTCTCCATAGCTCGCTGTACGGAGGATCAGGAGATGCTTCCAAGTTGACTGAGGTGCCCTCAGACGACGAAGTCTTTGAGACGGTAGAGAGATTATACGAGCACGATGCAGGTTAGTGACCTCACTCTCAACTGGATGTGTGCTTCTTTGCCTTGCTGTCGAGTCCCCTATTGAACTCCTCTCCATCTCCTTTTTAGTATATACGAACCCACTCTTAGAGTTCCAACACCGAGCAGCCATCCTCGACGCATTTCTCCTCTCCCGATTTGTCTCCTCCATTACTCTCCCACACCCCCGCCTATGGCTCTACCACGCCTGCAGGAAACTCACATCTACCCTCAGATTGCCTTATAGCGGTTTAAGTTCTACCAGCAGCAGCAGCAGTCATGAACCCGGCAACAACTACTTCGACCAACAAGAAGAACACCAGCTGGATGCGGAACAACAGGGTTGGAAGCTGGTTCACATGTGGAGTGAACTTGAACACCTCACCTCAGCTTCAAAGTCATACGATAACCTGATAGTAGCCAATATGGTGGTGAGTAGAAGAGATTCCTCTTTCTTCCTTGTCTGTCGACCACTTCCCCGCCGCCCTTGCCTTCACTTCCGCTCACTTACATAATTCGAATTGTCTTTTTGCAGCACACTCTACATCTTCAACTGCTACCAACTCTTTTCCCACCTCCACAGTCAATGGTTCAGATGCTAGGCGACGCTTCACCCAACTACGAATCCTCACCGACGCTAGTCATGAGCAGAGTTAACACCCAGGCGTCAACAGCTGATAGCACGAGCTCTCCTACAATCAACCGCATCTGGTCATTCTTCGGATTCATACTTGGCTTGGTCAATGCAACATTCGCTAGCCTGTTGCACATCAGGCTTAGAGTTTTGACGCTCGTCTTCTTCAACGAGAGGGCAAAGATTATCTTGCATCGCGACCATTGTGAGTCGCTTTAACGCCACATGTCTTCCTCCTTTCTAACTCGAGAAGGTTTAACCATTTTCTTTTCTTTCGTTGACTACGACTATCAGGGGATATCCGAGATGTGCTTTCTGCTTTCTTCCAACCCCTCAGCGTTCTCTTCTCTTACATATTTCGCAACGTGTTCGCCTTCATACTCCGAATCGCCATCCACTTGGTCCGTGCACTCTTTCCATCTATTACGAAATCAAGGTCCAAGGATGAGGTCAAGAAAACGACACTGAATGCGAACGCGCTCGGGTTGCAGTTGGATCGCATGGGCAAAGCGGTTGACAATCAGCAACTCGATGGGACGGGTCATCAGAAGAATAGCAGTAGGACTGAGGTAGAGGGTGACACCAGAGCGCCGGACAATGATGGGGGGGATTGACTGCCTGAGTGATTGAATATGTGGTTTTCGAGGCGTTACGAGGCGAGACGATTGTGCTTCATCTTTTGTCTTTGTTATAGATTTGTAACTTTAAAGCACGCTACTGTTTTGTATAGTACATATGTGATAGAGATCTAAACCGTCGAATAAAGCAAACCTGAAGGTCTGAGTTGCATGTAGTGCACGGAACGACTTGCCACACGAGCATCATCGCAAGGAAACAACAACAACAACACTTTCGGGCTGTCCTATCGTTTCATTTCAGCAGGCTACGTACCGTTTTTACTCTGGAGTTTTTCTTCTCCCTTCAAAGCATCAAGCCTATTTGGAATGATAGCCTATGGTGCATAGCGAATTTGTCAACACCTCATGAGAAAGATGGCGGGTCGCTCGCACTACACAGTACACCGCCGGTTCGAGTAAGTCAATGGTACTTTGCATTGGATGGATAGCGTTGTACGTTGAAACTCAATGTAACCCCTTGTTTTGCTAGCGCACGATGGTGATGGCTATATTGCTTATCGTGTGAGCTAAGTTGGAAAGCAGAGCGCAGTGTCATTCATTGTTTGATCAGTTCGCTAGCACACTTACATGTTGTGTTTCTCTCTCATTTAACAGAGTTACCACCCTGGTGTTTCCCCGTTGGGTAAGATGCACTAGCTAAGCAGAGCCCAGCATCATGATGAGATGCGGCGGTCAGGAAATTGACTGATAGCCTAAGTAGCTGCCTCACCAATTTCTGGGGTCGTCACATCGTCGACGTCGCAGTGAATCTAATCTGTCTCAGGGAGTTACTCCGTCCGCTGGCCAGGCTGAAACAGCTGCTCCAAGGTAAGTTAGGGGCTTGGCTATCCGAAGGATGTTGATGAAAAAATTCATTCAGCCGGCATGGCATGCGTCCCTCGTGCGTGAGTCAAACCAGGTTTCATTAAGTATTTGCGCCTTTTTTTGATACCTCGATCGAGATGACTACCCTCGAATTGATGGAGAGGCAGGTACACATCATATGTCACATGGGGACAAGAGGAGATTGAATCGGGGGGGCTGCACCAAGAAACGGGATTTTCCATCGAGGAGCGTAACGGCGCGGCAGCGAGCCATGTTGCCCTGATTCAAAGGAGCACTTAGCGCTCTCATCATTTGTGGTGCTACTGTCCTTGCTCCCATCCCATCATCGCTATGCCATCATCACTGTCCCCTGATCATCCCACTGGGCCATCATGTGGTGACAGTCACTCTGTCACAGAGACGAGAGATATTCGTGTCCTGTCGATGTAACATGTAAACAAGCCTCTAGGCCCGTCTTCTATAATGCAACTGCTCGATCTCCCAGCTCGTAGAGCAGACACGTAAGCGCAAGAGTAGAGCAACAGGCTATTTTCCCCCAGCGCAGTTGCACCGTTTGTCCCCCAAAGACCCAGAACGTGGCGCGGCGAAACCAGAGAAGTTTCACTGTGGGATCCCATCTGAATCTGAATCAAAACATCGGTGTTCACTTACGGAAAAACTGCACAAAAAATGTCTCACCAATTAAACAATGTCAGAGCCAACGGCCTTTGGGCCCACAGCTGTGGTTTGACGAAGGGCTCGATTCCCGCCGGTTTCCACCTTTCAAGCCCAAGAACTCTAACTCAAACCGTCTCAGAGATCCCTTGCCTGTCCGAGACGAGGTTTGAGATTCATAACGATCAGCCATGTACGGTAGCAATGAGATTTTGGGTACGCTGATTGAACAGACCCCGGTGGTCTATTGAGAGTGTATCCTTGAAAAAATGTATATAAGGTCAGAGCATCCCGTCCTGCTTTCTCATTCTTTCCCGTCTCTCAAACCACACCCGCTTCTTCCCTTGAATTCTTTCTATCGAACCATTACATTCCCTTGAACACTCCTTCAT